>CAUYRT010007657.1:0-93372 GCA_963574885.1 Lepilemur ruficaudatus
AGGCAGAGTCTCACTCTGTTGCCCGGGCTAGAGTGCCGTGGCGTTAGCCTGGCTCACAGCAACCTCAAACTCCTGGGCTCAAGCGATCCTTCTGCCTCAGCCTCCCAAGTAGCTGGGACTACAGGCATGTGCCACCATGCCCGGCTAATTTTTTCTATATATAGTTAGTTGGCCAATTAACTTCTTTCTATTATTAGTAGAGACGGGGTCTCGCTCTTGCTCAGGCTGGTTTCGAACTCCTGACCTTGAGCGATCCACCCACCTCGGCCTCCCAGAGTGCTAGGATTACAGGCATGAGCCACCGCGCCCGGCCTTAATGATCATTCTTTATGTCTTGCTGTCTCACCCCACTAGGGAGGGGAATCTTTTATTAATTTATTAATGTATCCTAAATATTTAGAGCAGTGTGTGACGTTCAATAAATATTTATTGAATGAATGAAATGAGTAATTTCTGCCCTACCTTACAGTTTTCTGAATGTCAAATGTATGGCAAAGTGGTTGGCAGTTACAAAGCATACACAAAAGTACTTATTATTGATAATAAATATCTGTGTTTAATACTATTTCCATGAGAAAATGTAATTTGTGGTCCTATCCAAGGATACCAAAACATATCTCCCTATTTTGTTTTACTCTTTACCTCTTTTCTGGCACCAGGCTTTTAAAACTTTTCTTGCCCAGTTTTTCCCAAGTAGAGAACTGCTAAAACAACACAGAAAATTTTACATTTTCTCCAGGACACATTGAAGCTTCCTAGGTGCTTTGTGACCTATATCTGGGTATCTTATACTAACACTGGATCTGTCTTATGAATTAACAAGTCCTCTATTACTACTGGCCTGGCCTAGAACAATGGTTTGTGACCCCACTAGCTTGTTTGTGCTTGGCTTTTTTCAACACCAGAGCTACAAATGTGAAGTAATCTTATTGTGCCCCTGCATGATGATTCGGTTCTGTCCTCTGCCTAATGTTAATAATTATATTAGAGCCAGCACATGGCAAAACCCTTAAGGCTGTACGATTCTTGATTGGGGGCCTTCCTACCAGTCACCAGACAGAAAAGCTTCCTACAACTGCTTTCTGCCAGTCCCGATTGTTTTGCAATCCCTCAGCATTGCACAGGATTTGCTGATGGTGCAGAAGACAGGGGGCCTTCTCATTATCAACCAAGCCCTAGTCACAAATACTATTGTCAGGTGGCAATGGGTATGGCTAAACTAAAAGAAAGGGGTAACAGCAGTTTCAGCACCGAAAGAATGACCATAACTCTTGGTGGAACAAGTTTCTCTTAGGGTTTACTTCTCTAGGACTACGGGAGCTACAATGAAGGGACATGGTAACTCAAGACTTTGGCCATAGTTATGTTTTCCAATATAGGAAATCCTCTATATTTATAAACTTCCACTTCTGAGTACATGGAATGTTCCTTATTCTACTGATGTAGTTTGATACCTCTAACTGCACTCATGATATTTCTATATTTAACACAATTCTAAAAACTACACTGTCTTTAACAATGTACTAAAAATGAATTTGTTTTGGAACTCTGTTGACTTTATTCTTCCATGTTATCTCCACATTCAGCAGCAATTCCTATTAATTTGGGGAAAACAGTAGCAAACTAAGAGTCAGAAAACTAGATTCTAATACCAACTCAGCCATATGATCTTAGTCAAGTCTCCACTCTGCATCTCATCAACTTCCTCCTCTTTATCTCATAAAATTATGTGTATGTGTGAAAGCAGTTTGAAAGTTCTAAAGTACTAAATATGTATTTTAAAAGATCCTAAAAAGGACTTGTTTTCAGTTGTGTTTATTGTTTAACATACCCTCACTTATTACCTCTGCTTTCCAATATGCCTTAGAACCAGTTTCCCTAGTAGGCATCTGTTCTTCTCTTCCTAGATAAGTAACTCTGCTCAGTCCTGTTCTTCAACATGCACTGCTAAAAACTCCTAGAAAGCGTATCTCTGGCAAGAAGATAAAGTTTATTTTTGATCTCTTACTTTTAAATAAACTAACTTTAACTAGAGCTAATTAAGTTGTTTTTATATACTAACATTACCAATTGAAGAATAAAAAATGAATATGAAGTACACCCTAAATAAGCCAATGGGATTCAATCTACAATTTGAACCAGATTTTTCTGAAATTTCTCCAATGTGTTCAGGGATGTCAACAAAGACAATACGCTGGCAGTGATTCTAGATTTCACTAATTATAGCAGCATTTCCACCATAACAACTTTCAAATACATCTGCCTGTAAATCAATTTATAGGCAACCTTCAAAATTATACTCAGAAATATTAACCTGAAATATTTAAAGTACAAATATGCACTGTGAATTTTAAGAGTCTAAGACTGGAGGCAAAGGAACCAGGTAGGAAGGACGCTGTGAGGAGGATGAAAAATGATGGGAGTCTACTCTAAGGTAGTGATTACAAGGCTTCAGGGAAAAGGATGAATACACAAATCAACAAGACATGGTAGCAGAATGTCTACAGCAGTATGCAGTTGGGATGTATGAGCCTAAAGACTAACACAAAAGTTAACAGAAAACATAGATTTGAGAGTTACTGGTATATAAATCCTAATTGTAGCCATCGGTATAGAGGAGATTATCCATGAAGAGATGGGAACAGAACACTGAAAGAGAACACTGACAGAACACCTTACAAATAACCAATATTTAGCAAATGAATGTGGAAGACAGTAACACTAAGAAATAGTCTGATAAGACAAAATAGAAAGGTGAGCTAAATGAGAATACTGTTAAGAGATTATATAGACAGCTAAGCAACCAATCTTAATAAGCACGAAATGCTGGAACAAGATCAATCAGCAGAAGAGGCTCCAGTAGACACGTGATTAGACTTTATCCATGAAAATTTCTGGAAAAAAATCTACTCATAAAAAAGACACGTTTTTCAAATCTATGGATAACACAAACTGGAAGAGTGGCTAATATGACACACCAAAATCAAAAGCACAAATAAAGGACTGATTTATGACAGGTCAGAAACAACAAAGTGAAGTTAAGCAAGTACAAATGAAAGTTCTTAATTTTATGTACAAGTATCAATTGTCCAAAGACAAGATGAAGGTCCAGATTTTAAAGGTTTATTTTTTAAAAAGGTCAAGTTTGTCCAGGCACAGTGGCTCACCTCTGTAATCCCAGTACTTTGGGAAGCTGAGGCAGGACTGCTTGAGGCTAGGAGCTGGAGACCAGCCTGCAACATAGCAAGACTGCCTCTCAAAAAAAAAAAAAAAAAAAAAAAATCAGTTGGGCATGGTGGCATGACCCTGTAGTCCCAGCTATCTGAGAGGCTGAGGTAGGAGGATTGCTTGAGCCCAGGAGTTTGAGACTGCTACAGTGAGCTATGATTGCACCACTATACTCCATCCAGCCTGGGAAACAGTGAGACCCTGTCTCCAAAAACAAAGTCAAGTTTGATATCAGTTAATAAAGAGGATATACTCTTTGTCTTATGTGCCACATTTATCAAAGTGCAAATATGACTAAAACACGGGAGGCAAATCCCACTATATTCGATCTGATCGCAACACATCTGGAACATGAGATTCAATTCAGGATGCCATGTTTTCAGAAGAGCACTGATACACTTTAATTTGTCTCTATCAAAATAAAAATAGAGGATGAGCAGGATAAAGGACCTGGAAATAATATTATATATGGAAATGTTAAAGCAACTGACAGTACTTAGGAGACAAGCAAAAACCAAGTGATGGGCATAATGATGGATGATTAAATATTTAACTCCTGAGTAGATGTTACATAGAACTTGTTTTGGGTAATATGACATTTGCCAATGGAGTTACCCTTTAATCCACTGCAAATTTAAGGGGAATTTTACTTAAATTTCACTATACAAACCAATAAAATACTGTACCATAAAACAATAAATTTCTGACAGGAAAATATGTATTATTAAGCTTATTTTCCATAAAGATACATTCAAAGATAAAATATTGCTAGGGGAAAATAAAAATGAATCTAGTTTACTGAAGTTATATTCTTCTTTAAACAATTTAAAGTGGAACAAAAGAAGCTTAAAGGTGGAATTTAGAAGCGCTGTAGAAGGGTGATGAATTATTTAATAGGTACTATACTAAAATTAAGTGTAGCAGGTTTAAAGTTACATATTGTCTTTCATTGTTCCTACAGGCCTTCATGCTTCTAAATCTAAAATAAGACAAAAGTTTTAATGTAGCTGACAAAAATAAACTGAGTCTTAAGGAATAGTTCTTACACATTTACCTGAAAATGTTAAGAGTACAGTTCTTTAATCCTCTGTATTGGCTTATACTACCAGAAATCAGATAAGGAATTTATATAATGCATTTGTTTTTCTCCTCGGCATAATGCATATAATTAATGCAGATTTAAAATAACTACTTTGGAGAGCAATAATTTATCATAGACAGTAAGAACACAAATTTTCTTTCTTTTTTATTCTTTTGGACAGTCTCACTGTGTCACCTGGACTACACAGCTCTCTGCAATCTCAAACTCCCAGGTCAAGTGATCCTCCTGCTTTGTCCCGAGTAGCTGTGACTACAGGTGTGTGCCACCATGCCCAGCTAATTTTTTCTATTTTCAGTAGAGACAGGGGTCTCGCTCTTGCTCAGGCTGGTCTCGAACTCCTAAGTTCAAGTGATCCTCCTGCCAAGGCCTACCAGAGTGCTAGGATTACAGGTGTGAACCACCGCAACTGGCCCCAAATTTCCTTCATTATACCACCATCAGTTGGATTGGTGTAGAACAACACCAATGCTCACTATACCAAATACTTTTTGATAGTATAATAAGTGCAAATAACTAAGAACACAAATAAATATATTAATAAAAGTACATAAATAAATTAAACAAAGGTACAACTCTCTTTTCCATTTCTTCAGTTCTGTGACTAAGTTATTACTGGTTCAATACTTTTAGTTTCTTCTCTTAAAACATATTTTCTATTTCTGGGCCAGATTATCTCCACAGGTGAGAAAACCGTATTACTTGGGCAAAATCCTTATTCCCTACTGCCTCTCCCATCGTTCCAAATCTCTAATACTAGAAATCAAATTACTGCTAAAACAATCATCCTCATAGTTAGAAATACAAAGCTCCTTAACTAAATTCTCACTTTCATGATTTTTATTTATTCCATGAATCTTTGGAGAAAAGGATAAAAACAGCAATACATACCATAATAGAAATAAATTAGCTCAGAACCACTGTTAAAATACCCTATTCATCACATTAAGTTCTCCTTGCTAAGGACCAGAAATACAAAATTTACATCAAAACCCAGTACTTTCTAGTTATGTGAATCTCAAACTTTTAATAAGCCCATTGTAGTTAGGTAAGTATTTTTTTCATTACAGTAGGAAAAGGGCAAATCCAATAAAGTACTTCCTACTTTCTAATATGACTGCCTAATTATCTGTGCTAACAACAAATGATAATGACAATCTAAAAATAATTCACATTTGGCCTAAAGGCACTTCTGACTTCCTCCTGCTCTTGCTACAAATAAAGAAACTATTTTTCTAATTATGATAGATCCATCCAGTAACCTCAAGGGCAGAAAAAATTAATGAATATTAGGCACAGGTCAACGCCACAAGTGGCAAGAAGTGCACCGGAAGACTTGAGTTTCACATTTCTATCAAAAGAATTTCAGACACACTCTATATTCTCATTTTTCAACTGTTTTTTGTAAAACTGACAACCCAAGAAGATGTGCCATGTTGCTTTGATTCAAAGATGTAGTTTGAATCAAAGATGCGGAACCAGACAGAGCAGGGCACACTAATTTAGGACGGAAATTAAGTGAGTATTTCCTAAGTCAAAGATAATTTACTGTGGTGGGAGGGAATCTAAAAATATGTTAGATAATGCTGGAAAGTACTAAGCCTGCACAGATTGCCCATCATGGGCAGTGGTGGCCCAGCACTTTTCTCTGACCTTCAGAGAACATGTTCTAATACCAGAAACAGTTGGTTTATATTCCAGCTCTACTTCTTACTAGGGATAAAATCTTTAATAAGTTATTTAAGTCCCTATGCTTTGGTTTCCACATCTATAAAATGGAGATAATAACAGTATTAAAAATTAAATAACATACATGAAGGCACTGAACATAGTGCCTGACACATTAAGTATGAACTCAAATAAATGTTATCAGTAAGTGGATAATTAACACAAATAACAAAGAATTGTGAACACCACTAGTATTACCCTTCTTTTTTCTTTCTAAATAAACAGTAAGATCCAAACTAATTCAAAGCTAAGAAAGCAACTCAGGTCCATCATACTAGATTTAGGTTTTAGACCTTGATTCTTTTAAGACTGTGTAAAGACAGTATTGTTAGGTAGAAAGAACAAAGAGCTAAAAGCAGAAGATCCTGTTTTAAATCTCATCTTTAATACCACTTGTCATAAATTTATTTAATATAGTTGCTGCTTCAGCATTCACTTTTTAGGCCTGACATAAGTTGTCTCAAACCCAGTTGTATCCCATCACCTTTGGCCTGTTAAAACTTCCGCCTCCCCATGTGGTTATTTGCAATAGAACTCACTTGTTCTTCATCTCACTGACTCAAAACTCAACACACCCCACAGCTGCTGACCACAAGAAAACCCAACAGCCAACACCAGAGTCAAGTAAATAAGTTCTCCCCTTCACACATGTTTTCTTTAAAGTAGTCAATCCACATCTCCCACTGGAAAGCCAAAGGGATAACATCCATGGACCTTAATGAGGGCACAGTCTCAGAGGGCCCCTTCTCCCTCACATACATGCGTGCTCACTCCCTCCTTCCCCCACCTCATGATTGAGCACCCTGCTATCTCCAGGAAGTCCCATCAGCCCTCGGGGATACCCCTCTTCTCTCACGGATCTGTAATAAAATGCATTAATTCATGTGTTTTTTTGTGCTGCTTCCTGTGTTTCATTTGATCAACACACCCAAACCTAACTCTCCTCCTAGTTAGAGGTTTCCTTTAGAATGACTTAGTAGGAATAAATTGGACATAGGTCAGGTAAGAGCCATAAGACTGTATGCCAATATAAACAAATTTCCTGGAAGAGGGACACCTGGTCACAGGTCAGACACTTAGGCATTAGACTGTCCACCACGATAAAGAAGTATCCCATGAAAGGTACACTGTAAACATCCACAACCACCTCCCCTAGGGCCTCACAAGGGCAGGACTAGAATTTTCAGCCACTCTCTAGAGAGATCTCAAGGCCAAATCAGAAAGAAATCAACACCACTTATCACGGCAGCTTGTGCAATGCATTCAGTTCTATATCTATTTCTTAATATATGAAGAAGACATACCATTTACCCATCCCAATATGTACAGTGGTAATTACAGTCAAGTAAAATGTGACAAAATTTTGCAATCTTTGTATACAGAATGGGCTAACAGGGGGTATAATAGTTTAATTATAATTCAAGTTTTTCAGGCTGATATCACCCACCAAGAACATGTAAATTCCAGACTTCAAAAAAAAAATTAAACCTATTCTTTACATTAATGATGAATATTTATAACAATTACTAATACAAAGCAAAGTCACAAGAATTCTATTTTACCAAAAATATTTTCACTGTTGAAGAAAAACAATGAGTGAAAAAACTGTTTTATCAGATACTTAATAAAAATAACTACATAATTACCTTTTTTTAAAGATGGGATCTTGCTATGTTGCTCAGGCTGGTCTCCAACTCCTGGCCTCAAGTGATCCTCCCACCTAGGCCTCCCAAAGTGTGGAATCAGAAGTGTGAGCCACCCCACCCAGCTTACATAATTATGTTAACTGTCATGGATTTTTACAAATGCTACAAGAGATTTAGTCATTAAAATAAAATTCAACTTACTTGTATTTGACAGTTTGTACAGTTTCTGCTGAAACGTTGTTAACAATGCATTTAGCTGCACATTCCAATCCCTGCCAGACAGTTGAAAAGCCTGCAAATATATTTAAAAGTAAGTAAATCTAGCCCAAAGCAAACAGACCTTCCTAGTTAAAATTCTGGGCTCTTTTGTTACCTTGAACACTACTTGCTGCTACAACCATAGCACCATCCAGGGGAGATTTCCCATCTTTGTCTTTTTTAAGAGATTCTGGAACAAGTTTGCTTCCATGCTTCTTGACGTGTGGTGCTAGCTCTTTTCCAACACAATTTGCTACAGTGCAAACTCCATCAACTAATATAATAATAAAAAGAAAATTTAGAAAAAAACATATTCTTCCCTTGATTTTACCATCCACTGCAAAATTGTTAGGTGAGGATCTAAAATTGTTTTACTCCATAATGTTACCATTTCTACTTAAAGATGAGAGGCTAGACGGGGGCTTTTTTTTTTAAAATTAGAAATAGGATCTCACTATGTTGTCTAGGCTGGCCTCGAACTCCTGGGCCCAAGTGATCTTCCTGCCTCAGCCTCCGAAGTAGCTGAAACTACTGGCACACACCACAGACAGGCTATTTTTTTTTTAACATTTAAAAATGTTTTTTCAGAGTCTCCTCATGGTTATCACCTCGCCTCTTACATATTCATGTTCTTCTTGGTACTTCTGTTTGAGAAAACCATCCAGCTTTTCTCTCTGACTGTTGCAATGCAAGATTGGTAGGTAAACCTTTAGCGTTTTCCAGCTAAGTATATTTGTATTTTTCTATCAGTAAATATCTCAGTGAAATAATAAGGTATTGAAGTCTGTAAAAGTAAACAATCCAAAATCTGCTTCAACAAATATTAAAAAAGATAATCTTACTAAATTTAATGGTAATCCATTAAGGTCCTGGCTGACCATCTTAAAGCAGTAAACTTTAGTCCTCTGATTCTCAAAGGACAAGGGGTTAGAAGCATATTGCTTAGGAATCACTAAGTCAGCTTTTCTCAAACAATAAATCCCTCCTGTTTGACCATCAACTTCTATGCAGAGAACTGCTGTTCTTAAAAGAATATGTCATATCCCTCAGATGGATTCAAGAATAACAAATTCAGTCACAAGCTACATGATGACATTTTGTTGTATATATGATGGTGGTCCCATAAGATTAAAATGGAGCCGAAATATTCCTATATCCTAGTGACATCACAGCCACTGTAACACTGTAGCACAATTACTTTTTTTTTTTTTGAGACAGAGTCTCACTTTGTTGCCCGGGCTAGAGTGCCGTGGCGTCAGCCTAGCTCACAGCAACCTCAAACTCCTGGGCTCAAGCAATCCTTCTGCCTCAGCTTCCCGAGTAGCTGGGACTACAGGCATGCACCACCATGCCCGGCTAATATTTTCTATATATTTTTAGTTGGCCAATTAATTTCTTTCTATTATTAGTAGAGACGGGGTCTCGCTCTTGCTCAGGCTGGTTTCGAACTCCTGACCTTGAGCAATCCACCCACCTTGGCCTCCCAGAGTGCTAGGATTACAGGCGTGAGCCGCCAAGCCTGGCCTCACAATTACTTTTTTTAAAAAATAAATTTAGTTTGTCCCAAGTGTACAGTAGTGTACAGTAATGTCCCAGGCCTTCACATGCACTCACCACTGACTCACTCACCCAGAGCAACTTTCAGTCCTGTAAGCAACATTCAAAGTGCCCTATACAGGTGTACCATTTTTTCTCTCTCATACTCTATTTCTACTATACCTTTTCCATGTTTAGATACATAAATACTTACCATTATATTCCAATTGCCTACAGTATCCAGTACAGTACCTTGCTATACAGGTTTGCAGCCTAGGAGCAATAGGCTATACCATCTAGTTTGTGTAAGTACACTCTAGGACGTTCGCGTAATGAAATCACCTAATGACACATTTCTCAGAACATATCCTTGTCATTAGGTGACACAAGACTGTGCATTCTGAATTCCTCCTGCAAGATATACACTGTTCTTTCCAACTAATCAAAACCACCCTTTAACCAGAGTTTCTCAAACTTTAATATGCAAATAACAATCACCTAGGGATCTCGTAAAAATGCAGATTCTGAATCAGCAGGTATGTCTGGGGCCTGAAATTCTGCACTTTTAAGGCTCCCAGATAGCCTGATGTTGCTGGTTCATAGGTCCCACTGTGAGTAGCAAGGAGAAACTGCTTTAATTCTTTATTCTTGATATTAAATCATATAAATAAATATTTGGATTAGAGATTATTTTAAATTTAACTTTAAAGAAGTCATCTAAAATTACTTTACCCAGGAACTGACTGACTTTTGCTGCTCCTCCTGTAGCCTGCTTCGCTATATAAAGTCCTTTGGTGACTGCTGGACTAACTTCCACCGGTTTTTCTTCTGGTTGAATCCGTTCTCGGAGTTTAGAAGCACCTTTCTGGATTGCTTTGCCAGTAAATTCAGCACCTTTGACTAAACCCCAGCTCACCCAGGAAGCACCTTTTAAAAATAAAATTCAAAATTACACAATATTAGGGCCAACTCTTTGATAAATAACATCAAGAGAAAAATAAAAGGAGTTTGATATTCAGATCCCAAACATGCCACGTCACCAACTTTCATGGTAACTTCATACCTATAGTTTCTTTCTGGAATATACACCTTTTTTAGCTAAACTCATATTTCAATACGTAGGTCATATATCACTCAGTGACAAGAGTTCTCCATTACTCTACTCTGACACTGTAACTTGTAGATATCTCTATGTTACGTACCACACTATATTAATGTTAGGTATTAATTTATAGTTTTGGTGCCTTTAAGGTAGTATTCGCCTAGAGGACCCAGATATCCTTATTCTTTTAGCCTTAGTCCAGGCATCACTTTCCCCATGACATCCTGAGGGAGAAAAGCAGAAACAACACAAAATGGAAACCAAAGAACCTGTATCTCAAACACTAAGGCAGAAGGAACTCTTGCTTGCTTTAGGCTAAGGCATTAGTCAGGGAGTCCTGTTCCTTCTTCAATCCTAAACTCAAACTCCTGAATCTCAGCACCTTTTAGCTTGCTACATAAATATGTATGATAAAATCATGAGCACCACCAAAGAACACATGACAAGAAAAAATCTAAAACAGAAGAGAGAGGCCTAGATGATTTAGCCATTTCTCATGACAGTAGGGCCTTGCCCTTTGCTCTACTCATGCTTCTTGCAGCATGAATGAAAGAAGCAGTGGCCAGAGGAAAAGCAGAATGGCAGGGCCTTTTCTAGTGAGGAGAAAAGGTCCTCAGCCAGTATGCATGTGGGGAAAAGAGGAGGAGGAGAGATGGGAAAAGCAAGAAAACATACACATGAACAGAGTCCCCAAAGATGGGAAGGAAAGTGTTACCCTCCTCTGTAGAGAGCTTACAATTTAAAATATTTCTTTTTTGGCTAACCCTAAAACAATGAACTTTTAAGGCTGGACATGTAATACTTAAATATGTCCTCTCAAGGTCTGTGCCATGGTTTTACATAACTCCAGCCCACAAGTAAGCATCCAGCAATCACCTCAAAATCATACCAGGTTATTTAAAACTGTTAAGTAGCAAGTCATAACTGGTTAGAAAATTTTATGCTGCTTCTCCTATTTCAGGCAACACCTCCATCTCCAGCTCCAATCCTATCCCCCTGTCTTACCCAATAACCAACTTTGGGGGAGGACCAGGTTTCAAATCTAGGCAAACAGGTGCACATAACAATAAAAGGCTTGAAGATGTCCATTAAAAAAAATTATGTTTTTAGAGTTTATTAACTTAATAGTTGAAAAGTTTTAGCAGTAAAAAACAGCTGAACTCGAAGAAGTCTGAGAAATCATAAAATAAACAATAATGAAACAAAGGAGGCTATAATCCTACAATGAAACTCTATAAGAAACAAAATGGATGGAACCCATTAATGACTGAGAAAAATAAATGGAAATGAGAAAAATCAAAAGTCATAAGACTAATAAAGAGAAATACTAGATGCAAATAATCGACAAGATATCAACACAGAAGTGCATATAGTACAGGTAAATATGTTAAAACTATACAAACTGCAATAGCAGATAAAAATGTAGTATTTCATCGATAACCATTTAGATTTTTTAAATGGCATGTGCAGTGCCAGATATAGATTGATTCCATTCACATCTGGGTCCTGTGCACTCAGTTAATGCTGAAAAACGGCAGTAAATGAATGTTTGCTGAATAAACAAGAGGCTGGCAGATAACTTATAATTATCTAACGCAAACCTAACCACTGCAGTTTGTGGGACACTGTCCACTTTTATTGAACTAAAGAAACTTAGCATTTATACTTGTTATTAAAAATAGAAGCCCCAAATTACAATTTTCTTTCCAGGTAAAAGGCCAACTGAAATCTAAGATGATACAGATCCTGGCCTTTCTAGTTAAGTTTTAATAATTTTATCATTAAGAAATATGAATTTTAGAACATTGATCTTTCTATACTCAGCTTTTGATATTCTTTATCTCTGCTCATGGAGGGGAAAATTGGCAGAAATAAGGGTGTACTGGCTACCACAACCCGACTACTATTGAATTTCCAATCATTTGACATGTTATTATGTCTAATTTGGTCCTCTAAAAATCTAGAAATGATTTATCTTAGCACTTCATCATCCTGTACTTCATCAAAGTGTTAGTTATCTGAATATATGATTATTCTCTGATGATGCTTTATTTATTATATATACCTTATATTAGAACAAAGATCTTCGTGGACCTGACAGCCAGAAGACTGTACTAGCCCAACAGGGTCCTACAAAGAATCTATTAAAGAATAGGAGGGCCTCTTTGTGGCTATTCTTTAACAGACCCAATTAACCAAAATGGAAAATTCCTTGCCAGAGCCTACTAGCACAGAATGGTAATGAAAAACATATAATCTTGGAGAAACTTTATGGGTACATCATACTTAGCTCCCTTGTGCTAACTATCAGCCTTAGGATGGTGTGCTGGAATGGGTGGAAAGTGGTCATTCCCTCTCACTGTGTATCAACTGTTTGCATAGAGTCACAGAGTCCATCTGTACATTAAATTGGGGAGATCAGGGTGTTGAGAAGTTAAGTGAAATGTTAACCAACTAAAGCAGAAAGATGTATGTCAGTAATGATCATTCTGGTTTTAGAATAATTGATCTGAAGCCCTTTCTAACCATAACTAAATAGCAGGGCCTACTTCCTAAAAAGCTTGGCTATGGCCCTTAGATCTTCTCATGCCTGCACTGCTGTGTGGTTAGGGAGTGCTGATTTGCTTCCAAAGTCGCAAAAACATCTCTCTCTCTTTTTTTCTTTTTTTGGTGGGTGTCTTTGTCCATTGGTGCTGCTATAACAATATACCATAAATTGGTGTCTTACAAACAACAGAAATTTATTTCTCACAGTTCTGGAGGCTGGAAGTCCAATCAAGGTGCCAGCAGATTTGGTGTCTGGTAAGGACCCACTTCTTGGTTCATAGAATGGCACCTTCTTGCTGCCTCCTCACATGGTGGAAGGGGCAAGTCGGCTCTCTGGGGCCTCTTTTATAAGGAATTTCAAAGGGGAAAGGAAAGTAATTTTATGTTCAGAGCTATTCTGACAGTTTGGGGATTCCTGAAGCTTTTCACTACCCATTTGCCTGAGAGTAAAACAGAGACTAGGCCAGGAAGAATTTATACCTACATGACAGTATGTGATGTTCTAAGAGACTAGCTCCTTCTACTTTTGAGCATTTCTAAATCGATTATTTAAAACAAAAATATAAAATGTCATCTTTCTAGGTATCCCTTTATAAGCAGTACCTTTATTGGGTTCCAAAGGCTTCCTTATAGGGGGAAAAATTAACATTACTATAATACCTGACAAAATGTTTTGAGCCACTTTCTCACTCCATTCAGGTAATTCTTTTCCTTTTTCTTCTGAAACTGGCTCACAGGGTACAATGTGACTCAGATTAACTTCTTCACTTGAAGTATCTTTAGCCTAAATAATAAAAATGTTTCAAAATGTCAAAGAGTTAGTTAAGTACTAAGAAGGGGTTAAAGAGAAGCATTATATAGTAAAATACTAAGCCAATAAATATTAGATACAATTAATGAAAAATATCTCCAGCCAACCTAGTTATAAGTATATCTTATAAAACATAATATGAGAACTTTTATAAAGCTGAAAACTGTTCTGGCCTATATAAACCCTCACAGGTAAAATTTAAACATCAACGTAAGTTCAACGTAGCATTTATCAAACCATATTTAAATTGACTAACTTTTTTCTTTACTTGACTAGACTACGAGTTCCTTTCATACAGATATCATACCTAAAATTATTAGTATGTACACTATACCCAGTAAGGTTAAAAAAGATTTCTGTTAAATGATTCTATCAGTAAGGAAAGATGTATCCAAATAAACTGGTTTTGACAGAGATCAAGTAAACATCTAATTTGAAACAAGAAAATATGAACACAGAACAATCTGCCATTCCATGGAAATAGAGAACATGAAATACCTGTACTTTGCTAATTTAACAGCTGCTATGAGAGAGCTACGGCCAACACACAAACACTCAAAGCTAAATGAATTCATTCTAAGAACTCAGGAGCAGGCTGACTCAGATCTCATAGTACTAAAAATAACTTGAAAACCAAAGTACCCAACAGAAACACAAAGAACCACTTAAATTATAAAAACAACATTAAATAAAACAAAAATGTCTACATGGGGGGAAAAGCCACCCATAAGTGAAATCTAAAGACAAACCGGACACATTTTTTGTAACTTTTATTTTTAACAATGGGCCAATGTCCCTAATATATAAAGAGCTCCTAGAAACTGAGATGAAAAAGACTCACAGCTCTATAATAAAAATGGACAAAGTGAGATTTAACTCAGTGACAAGTTAAAAAAAATGGACAAAGGGCATGAATAGACAATACGCAGGAAACAAAATTCAAGAGACCATTAAGCCTAGATACTCAACATTAGCCAAAATGAAACCAATGCAACTAAGATACTATATTCTCATAGGCCATTTCTCATCTATTAGATTGCCAAAATACAGAAAAACTGATCACCCACTGTGTTGACCAAGATATGGGAAAATAGGTACTCTTATACACTGCTGGTGGGAGTAATAAATAGTGTAATTCTTAGGAGGGCAATTTAGGAAAATCTATCAAAATTACAAATGCACTGATCTTTTATTTAGTAATCCTACTTGAGAACTTATCTGATTATCTTCACATGTATGAATCAACGGATCTACAAAGTTATTCACTGATGCATTATTTGTAATGACAAATAATTGCAATCATGCTAAGTACCCCTCAATAAGAAAATGGTTAAAGAAACTATGATACAGTCACAGAATGAAATACCAGGGTAGCTGCAAAAAAGTCTGAGGAAGTTCTCTATTTACTCACATATAAAGATTCCCAAAATTTATTATCAAATGAAGAAACATACAAGACATTCTATATTGTACATTATCTTTTATATAAGGAAGGAAAAAAAAAAAAAAAACAACAATTTATATTTGCTTTTGTCTGCCTCAAGAAACCCAGAAAAGTTACACAATGTCCTAATAAAAGTGATTACAGTGGCAGAGGCAATGGTGTGGAAAGGGACAAAGCAATAAAGCTCTTCACTGTATATACCTTTTAATATAATTTCATTTTTTTAACCAAGAAATAAAATTTAATTCTAGAAATCAAAATTCTAAATGATATAGACTTCTCAGATATATTAATAAAAAAGCCAAGGAGCAAACTAGTATGTTTTATATGCCACCTTTTTATGTCAAAAATTATATATATGTATGTATATTTGACTATGCATACATAAAATGTACCTGAAAGGACAATAAGAAGCTGATAACAATGTGTCTAAAGAGGGCAGCTAGGTGGCTAGTGGACAGAAGGGAAAGCAGACTTACTTTTTACCATATTTCTTTTGTACCCTGTGAATTTGATTTCTTGTAATTAACTTTTTAAAAATCTTTTAAAATAAAATATATTTATTAGCACCATTTTGGAATCCCAATGTCCTCACAAAGCTGCTCTAAGATATTCAACATAACCCACAGTGGCACTTTCCAAGTAAATGTAGAATATTCATGTGATATTAATCCAAATATAATTATTGAGCATTTAACATGTGGAATACAGCAATGAACAATATTGAACTTGAAGCGCCTGTAACAATACTCATAAAATATTGTTTTCTTCATACACTTGCTCATATTCTATTGCCTAAAATCTCCTTCAATTTGTTATTCACATGACCAACTCTTCTTTATCCTTCAAGACTCAGCCATAATGTCCTCTAGGAGGAGGCTTTTTACTGCTTCCCACACCACCCATACGCCCACACTTACCTATTATATTAGGCTAGGCTGTATCTTCTATTTAACGACCACATTAGATAAAAATTATCTCTTTGCTAACACATCTTTTCCACTAGACAGTAAATGCCCTGAGACAAGAAATTTAAACTTTTCCTACTATGTATGCCCAACATTCTAGTACTCAATAAAATATATACTCAACTATAATTCAAATTTACCATTTAGAGCATATTACATATTCAGGGCCTAAGAAATGAAAAAAAAACACTAAATCTACTTTTAAAAAACTACATCTCTGTCCTGTTGCCCAACCATGAAAAATCAAGGAACTGAATAAAAATGGCAGTGTAAGAAAAAGAGACAGGAGTACATTTAGCCCCCAGTTCTCGGTGCATATAGGAAGGTGGAGAACACCACAAAGCAAGCTAGAAAGGATGTGCATCGTTAAGGTAAACACAAAAACCTTTCAAATAGTTGGGAAAAAATATATCCCCCAAATACAGAATATCTTTTAAAATAGTTTAAGAAACAAACATTTAAACGGGAACTATTAAAGCTGATTCCAGTTGTTTTTACCAGTGTTCACTTTGTAACTCTGTACAATCATATACATACATGAAACTGGTGAAAAGTGCCATTAGAAGAGAACACACCTTATTTTATTACTTATTACCTTTTTTCCACGTTTTCCTTTATGACGCACATCCTTACTGCCTTGGTCCAAAGAAGGACCCAACTGTCTCCCATCAGTGCCAGAGGCTTCCCTCAATTGGTCAGAGGGGTGTCTAGTTCTTCCAGGGATTTGGAATTCATTTTCTTCTTCTGCTCTGTTCCAGTTGGTCTAAGGAGTAAAGGACTACACTTAAATCAGAATTTGTCTTAGATGACTTTCCTCCAGGTACATTACACCATGTTCTAACGATAAACTTGTTCAAATGTCAGTGTTTGACAGTCTATAAATAACAATTACTTTTGCTGTTCTCTATACTTTTGTTTTATCTCATCACCAAACCTAAAACCTCTAAGTTCTTTGGTTTACAACACATCGTCTGAAGTAAATTTCAAAAGATAGCAGTTGTTGGTGTAAGTTATCTTTAAATAAGATGCAGCTACATTTAAATTTAATAATGAATAAATTTTAGGAAATATATACAAGACAAAATGAGTTTAAAGGCAAATTAACAAACTCATGACCACTTTACTAAGCATTGTTGGAAGGCTGATTTTTTGTTTGTTTTCTGCACTTAATATTAAAGATATTTTGCTAGCATACGCTTTGCTAAATGAATGCTTAAGAGTAAAAACAATTAAAATTGTGACTACTAACTAGCTTTTGTTTACGGTTGAAGCTCTGGGACAGCAAAGTCATACAACCAAAAAATAAAATTGAACAGAGAAAATAAGCATATAACCTAAAAGTCCGTTTAGTTTATTTCCTAAAGCACAGTTATGTACGTCCACTAAATGCAGGAGTTAAGGGATAAACAGCTCCATATTATTAATAGGTTTGTGAATACTTAGGAGTGTCATTTCAGTTAGTAAACAGCAAAGCCACGCAGAACCTAGATCCATTTGACCAGGTTCCTGCCTTTGTAAACTCCTCCCCACGAGCACACTGAGGCTACACACTTCTGTGTGGTGAGCATGGGATTTGTTAACATAGCTTAAACAATTGCTGGCTGTGCTAAATGGCTTGTTGATCACCAGGTCATTCTCAGGGCTTGGGAACAGGGGCTGTTTTTTTTCTTTTTCTTTTTAATCTGTTTATCTATCTATCTAGTCTTCTGTTCTCATGCTCTTCCCATCCCATCATTTAACACAGTACCTGGGTAAATAATGGATTCTATGTATCTGCTGATTGCAGAAAATAAAAGACTATATACTATCATACTGTCAGCCTCATTCAACTCCAGATAACTGTCAATATCCTTAATCAAAAATATTTTCCCCCTCTTGCCATATATTAGGATGGGCAAGAACACTGAACGCCTTTTTAAGCTTCTCCATAATAGTCTATTTCAACTCCTTATTAAACAGAATTACTCTACTTCAACAGGTTAGCATGTGGGCAGAGGAAACAAACTAAGTAAGTTCAGAGGATGATCACATTTTAAATTACATTTTATTTTCTCATTATTTTGGCCATTATATACCAAGGGAATAAAGATGACTCTCTCAGAATCTGTTTTTTCTTCTAAATGCCAATCTTGAGGAAGATTAAAATCTCCAACACAAAACTGGAGCTAAAGCTAAAATTACCTTCACTTCACCATTTAGTGTCAATAGTCCACTTTCCACCCAAGCAGTAAAACAGTGAAAACAACAATAGCCAACATTTACAAAGCATTAACCACTTGCTAGCACTGATGTAAATGCTTCAATGTATTAACTTTTAATCTTCACTGTAGCCTAATGAAGTGGACATCATTATCATCCCCATTTTATAATGAAACTAATGTATAGAGGAGATCAATAACAGCTGAGTTAAGCAACTATTAAGTGGAAGAGGTCAAATTCAAATCCAGGCAATTTGACTCCAGAGTCCACAATCTTAACCAGCATTTACAGCAAATTCCCAGGATGTAGCTGTGAACACACAAATTATATACTTACAGTCTTCTAACTTTGATCACTTAGAGGTTATTGCAATTTATTTAAAAGTATAAGTGCTTATGTTAAAGGAGATTTTTATGTTAAAGATGATCATACACATTACCTGGAGACGAAGGTCAGACATTTGTCTTAACAGATCCTCAAAGAGTTCTCTGTCCTCTTCTGGTAATTCAGAGGACAAGACGACCCCCACAAAGCATCCTGCTGCCTGTAACATTGTATCAGGAAACATGTAGGCTCCCACAGTACATTTCAGAACTGGAGATCTATCAGGAACTAGAGGATATAACCAGTCACAAACCTGAAAGGATTAGTCAGAAGAAAAAAAATATATGTATCAATGAATAGAGCTAGATTTTCATCTACATTTTAATAAAACAGTTATACCAGAAAATAAACATTTCAAAGTTTGAAATGAATTTTACAAGGCTTTATAGAACCATCAACAAATTCCCAGTGAAAATTAATCATTTACCTATTTGATCTTCCCTTTTTGGCACCAGGGACCAGTTTTCATGGGGTAAGCTGGGGGAGAGGGGCAAGCTCAGGCCATGATGCTAGTGATGAGGAGCAGATGTAAATGCAGATGACTGGTCTGGGGCCACAGAATTATACAATCTTAAAGTTGATGGCCTTAAATAGCCCAATGTTAACCTATATGATTCTAGCTTTAAATAAATAATGATCAAGGTAAATTAAAGTTTTCTTTATTTTTCAATTTAGATATTCCCTTTGCAGTAATAAACAAATTCAAACTGTTTTCAAGTACTATACATGTATTTACTAATTTAATCCTCACAACAATCTTAGGATGGTTAGTATTATTGTCATTTTGTGTACAAGAAAGCTGATGTACAGAGGTGTCAATTAAGTTATTCAGGGTCAACAACTAAAAAGTGGGGCTAGGATTTGAGCACATGTAGTCTGTACCAGAAAAGCCAAACAATTATTTTAATTAGAAACTCAGCACTAATGATATGGAATAATTTTTTTTTTTTTTTCACTAAACCCAAGACAACCTGACATGACACAGCTACTACAAAAGATTAAATTATGTTTATGGATTGACTATCTATTGTGAAGTCAAAGCAAAATGACACAAAGTTCTCTTGCAATGTCATCTGAGGTCAGTTTGTCAGTACACTCAGACTTAAACTCACATTCTGGCTATCTAAATTCAGAAGACACTAAATTTAAATTAGAATTTTCAAATGTATTAATTTCTAATGTGATACATTCTCTGAGTAAACAAAATATAACTATGCCCATAACCCAGAACATTGTCTTACCCAGAAACATGGGAGGCCAATCTATTATAAAACATTGCACGATAAATATCAGTCAAAGAGCATGAAATATTTCATATAGACCATAGAAAATTCCAATACTACCATCATCTCTGACTAGCAGAATATAAATGTGAAGGGATTGAAATATGAAAGGCCGACTCTTTCTTGGAAAGGACTTAGTAGACATTTTAAAATTCTTTTTCCTTTGTGGATTCTCTGTTCTATTTGTCTCAACCACTCTACCTTATATAAAAGTCAAACTTCGGACAGGTTACAATAAAACTGATTACTGTGTTTTCCAAAGTATAATAAATACATTAACCATCTGTGGTATGTGAAATGATGTCTGATAATCCATGAACTTTTTAAATTTGAGTAGTTACGTATTTTAACATAGTAGGGTAAAAATACATTTTCTCTTAATTTCACAGCTGGTACTAGATATAATTAAAAAGTGAGAATTTAATAAAAATATTAAGAAAGTAATAGTAGAGGTGTAGACTTGACAAAAAATATTGTAAAGGTCATTCTAAAATAATTAAAGCTTCGGAAAGTTTAAAAAAAAAAAACTATTCCATGATTAAAGATTAACTATATTCTGATAACCTTAATTGAACTGGAACATTCCCAAATCTTCTCAAAAAACCCACAAATATTTGTAGACCTTTCTTATCACAGGTTATTACAGATTGGTGAGCTCATCCACCATAGGCTGATTTCTTCCAGTTTCACTTTCACAGGGCAATCTCATGTCCAAGTTCTATATAAACTGACTACAGATTTTAAGGCGTTTAAAAAATATATTGAAACTAAAACCAAAAGAAAAATAGTTTTTTGAAGGCCTAGAATTCCAAGTCAGCCTACTTAAAACCAAATAATCTTACTCTAATTTCCTAAATAGACAAATAGTGACTTTTACAGCATAGAAAATTATATATAACTTCTAATATTTAGTTGGTTGTCTTTTTTTACGATAAAAACATTCAATAAATGCATATGATAACTCTTTTTTAGGACACTCTGCTACAAATACCTGAAAACATGCACATGAGAGCCTATTAAAGAGACTCCAATTAAATTCTGGGTGTAATTTTACTTTTCATTTAGGACCAAAACAGAAGGAATGAGAAAGATTAAAAACAAAAGTAAAAGCACTAAGGAAAAATTTCTACTACAGTACAAATCATTTTAATGGCTGAGTACAAGTAACCAGGTAGAGTGTTTCTGACATTCATTACTCGCATCTCCAGTTGCTGAGGACCCAAAGATTTTTGAATTCCACTGTTATAATGCAACACTATTAACAGATCTGCAGAAATTATTATAGCTTTTATCAGCCTCTCCCTCAAGCAGATCCCTTTTAACCTTAACGCTTCTTCCCTAAAATAACCTACAGAATTCACAATAGTCTTCCTGGCCAGTAACAGATCTTTCCTTTCAACAATGCCTTCAAAGTAACTCCTTCACATATCCCTGGAAAGCCTCTGTCTTTCAACAACTTTCAAGCTGACTCCATGTAAAAGCTGCATAAGAACTGACGGTAGAGTATACCATAAGAGAAAATGAACATAGATAGCCAGTGCTGTAACTAAACTACATTACCTGGCCTTTGGACAAAAGCATCTACTTTGCTTGAACAGTGATCTCTTCAAAGCAAATTCCTTTGTCTAATGAGTCTCAATGTCTAATGAGTCCTCCTTTCAAGAACTCATTTCCCCATCCCTACAACCAGCTTTTTAAAACCAGAATTGTCATTAGACCACCACCTTCAGAATATCTCACTAAATTCACAGGAATGGCCTGATGCCAGCATTTAGTTAGCACCAGTCTTTACTCTTAGACCAAGCGTATTCTGGAAAATTTTTATGCTTGGAATGTTGAAATTACATCTTAAATTATCATCACAGTGTCTACTTCTAGAGAGACTTCTAGACTTCAACCCTGGCATAGTTGAGATTTTGGACTTGATAAATTTTTCACTGATGAGGGCTGTCCTTGGCAGCATTCCTAGCCTCTATGCACTATGCCAAGAGCAACCTACCCCCAGCTGTGATAACCAAAAATGACTGCAAACATTGTCAAATGTCCCAGGGATAGGGGAGGGTAGTGGCACAAAACTGCCCCTGGTTGAGAACTACTGTTCTGGATGGTGGGAATGGGCCTAGCCCAGCTTAGACACTCAGCTGGGTCGTCACAACATTTGTGGATATTTACAGTCATATATCCACATGAATTACACAAAACCTTTTAAAAATTAAAGCTATTAGGCTTCTTCTTCAGATAAAGAATTAAAAATTTAAGGATGATCACTCTGATCTCCCTCAGGTTCTATTATCACAAATTTAATACCAAAGTAAGACTTTATATCTCAAAAAAAAGACTATTAAACACAAAACATAGATGTTCAAGGGTCTTTGATTCTATGGACTATACCTAAAAAGGAAATAGTCATCTTTTTGCACTTACTATACTGGACACATTATAAACAGTAACAAATAAAAATGATGTATTCTACACATATTTCAAATTATATTTACATTTTCCTTTGTCTTACCTGAAGAAACCCAGGAGGACGGTTTAGAACTGTGTCAAGAGAATTATCCAAGAACCTCACAATTCGAAGGTACCCAGGATACGAAGGTGCACTAACCTCCCCTGCAGGATTTACAAAAAAAATCTGTACTCCATTTGGTATTAAAATCAACTCATCTGCATCTAGCCCTAAGGTCTCAAGAGGAGGTGGCTGAGAATGATTCCTATAAAAGTCTTCTCCAACTGATGAAAACTCCCCAGAATCTGTTCCATAGGATACAGTGTAGTGACCCTCAGCAGCCTGAGGAGTATAAGCAGGAGGTGCTTCTGCTGGACAACTTTGAGATGGTAAAGACAGAGAAGTAGATGCAGCAATTGCCCCTGCACTTGTAGTTGGAGTGCTTCCATTTATTTCAGCAGGCTGAGGTGGTGAACTAAAGGACTGAGGTTCTGGTGACTTTTCACCCATGCCTTTTGGTGGAAATTCTGGATGTAACTTGGGCACCTCCTGAAGATCATTCCGTAGAGAAGTGGCAAGACCCTTCTCTAGAATTTCCAACCTGGTGCGTACATTCTGTAGTGTTTCTTTCATCTTCTGTTGCATCTGTCTAGCAGATTCCCACCCAGGGCCTGTTTGTTCAGGGTCTGTTGATGAAATGCTGATTCCTCTGAGCAGGTGTCCTATTCCTTGCTTATAGTAGTTCTTTGCTTCTTCCTTCTGACCTAACTCATCTGTATTCAGTCCTTTATTAACAAACAAAAAGGCCTTCTTGTATGCTTCCCTGATAAGCTTAATTTCAGCAGGTTCTCCATTTTGTGGCTCTTGCTCCATTTCTGCAAAACAGGAAATATTATCTTTAATTAACCTTTTTTAGGTGTTTAGTTTACTTATTATCCATCTCTCCTACCCGAATATATTTCAAGAAAACAAGAGCCTTACTTGTTTCTGTTTTGTTTACTATGGTACTATTCCCTAAGCCTATTAGGTCTGTCCCAAAGTACTTAACATGCATTTGATAAATGAATAAATAAAAGAAACCTTTGGTCCTAAACATCTTGTTAATTACATAAGAGAATAAATCGGAATACAGCTATTAAGTAATTTTCTTGTTCCAGTTTCTTATAATTTCAATTATAATATCAATTATAATAATTGATAATAATCAATTCTTATGGATGAAATAAGTGTCTCATTCTAAACTTCATTAAATATAAATCCCGATTATATCCAGCTAATTAAAAATGAGTTGATTCACACACCAGAGAGGACAGAAATGAGAAAAAAAAAATCTGATCACTGCCAAGAGAAAACACTCAAAGATAATGACACTAAGAGTTCCCCAAGGAAAACTGTCCAAGCAATTCACCCTTGAGAAGTCACAGTTGATAGGTTATACCCCACAGTCTTAAATCAGCTTTCTATTGCCTAGTTCCTAATTCTCTCTCCCTCTTTCACTCTCTCTCACACACACATGCAAACACACCCATGCAAACAGCCAAGGATCACAAAACCTGGGGAAAACATCTAGTATGAAAGATAAAAATAAGAGCAATGTAATTTGGTTGAAATGGACAATACACAGGAAAAATAAAACTTTTAGAAAAACCCTACATTGTATCAACATAAAGAAAAAGAAAATACTGCATCCATAAAATAAAAATGAGATGCACACACTCAAAAAGGACAAAGAACAGAGCTTTTGAAAATTAAATATAAAAAAGCTGGAAACAAAAATTTGAGAAAGATGATAAAGTTGTAAGATTAGGAAAATGCCCAGAAAACAGAGCAAAAAGACAAAGATGAAAAATAGTAAAGAATAAATAAGAGAATTAGGACCCAATCTATAACGTATACCATCTAAATAAAACTTCTAGAAATAGAGAATAGAGAAAAAAGAAAAGAACTGAAGAAATAATTCACCAGATTTCCTAGAACTAGAAAACATGAATATCCAGATTTAAAAAGACCAATGGATGAAAGATCAAAGAAGACTCACACCAAGGAACACACCATGAAATTTCAAAACACTAGGCTCAAAGGGACCATCTTAAAAATGTTTATACAAAAATGAGAAATTTGAGTGCTAAGGAACTTCTGAAAGGCAACAGTAGAAATGAGAAAATAATATCATTCATATTAATAATTCTAAGTAAAAATAACTTCCAAACACAGCCAAGTGACTGCTAGAGTATTAAATTCTCCACATGCTGGATTCCCTATTTGGTGAAAGGAATCCCAAGGCTGATGATGACTTCCCAAGATAACAATTATGAAACCACTCCAGACTGGAATAGGAGGCAGAAATCCAGAAAAGATCTCTTTAAAAAACTAAAATTGATAGACTACCTCATGTTTCTAAATTTTGAGAAAAGATCTACACAACTGGAGAATTCAGGATTTAATTAATAAATATATGGAAAACTAAGGAAATAAAATCAAGACAATTATTAACTCAAGGGAAAACAAGATGCTGAGCTAGAAACAAAAAGTAATCATAGTGTACTGCATCGTTCAGTGTTGATTAGTGTTATAACAATATATTTAATGAATTTTGGTATCAGCAAAATTTTGATATAGCCATATTGAGAGGACAAGAAGATGGATGAATAAGAAGTTTATGTGCATGTGATATAGGACTAAAGAGTTTAAAAGTTCATCTTTCCTACTAAGAAATTAATGGACAATGCCTGAAACTGAAAAATACAACGTAGCAATATAAGCATACTGTTTAGAGATACAGAGAGAAAAGACCTAAAGAACTGGGTAAGAAAATTGATCCAAGCTGACTTTGGGAGGAAGGGTGAGGTTGGGTGGTTGGACCTCTGATTTTCACAAGTCTTGTAAAAATATTTAACTCTTAAATCTATGTGCATGATAAAAAATGTAATTACTAACTTATGACAAAATAAATGGGAGCTTTACAGCAGCCCTGTCCAATAGAATTATAATGCAAGCCACATATATAATTTCAAATTTTCTAATAGCCATATTAGAAAGGTAAAAACCAGGTAAAATTCACTTCAATGATAGTATTTTATTCATCCAACTACATCAAAGATACTATTTCAACATGTAATCAATATAAAAATTGTTAGTGAAATATTTTACCTTTTTTGTATTAAGTTTCTGAAACCCAATGTGTGTTTTACACAGGCTTTTTCAATTCCAACTAGCCCTACTGCAAGTGCTCCATAGCTACGTGTGCCTAGTGGCTACCATTATTGGACACTGCAGTTTTAGAGATTCTTTTCCTGTCATCTCATTAAAACTTATGACAGAATAATTTAAGTGACACAAGACTGTTTTAGCAGCAATCTAAACTACAAAGGCATCACAGAAACTGTGGTCTAGCTTCAGATTAAGTAATAATATAACCATACTTTCTAACCTGAAAAATAAAAAAGTGGGCCTTATTATGGCAGCAACTTCATGGTAGTCAACAGAATATATTCAGTCTTCAATTTAGAAAATACCATATACAATCAATCACATATAGACCCACCTTATTTGCCCTACCTCAAATCCCCTATCAAAATTGACAATCCCTTTCCTTGGAATTCTATTCTGTTGTTGTGTCATTAGAATGTCTCACCTTTCCAGAGATCCCAATCCCCTTTTCCCTCAGAAACCATGGGATAGACATTCTGCACTCCATCTTCCTTGGGGTACAAGGAGGCTCAAAGTTAGATAGTAAAAGGACAGAAGTTAAACAAGCTTTTATGAGCCAATGGGGAACTTAACCAGCATCAAGTTTATCCAGTTCACTTGAACACCACTGTGACTTGGCACTCACTTCTGTACTACATGCTATAGGACACCACTATCACCAGGCACCATTTAGAGTGCTTAACTTATGCTGGACACACCATGCTGGGTATTTATGTCATTAAATCCTTACAAACAATTCTTGAGGCATTATTGCTATTAGTATTTCAGAGAGAAGAAAATTGAGGTTTGAAGGCATTAACTGAGAAGAAAATTGAGGTTTGAAGGCATTAACTGCCTTAGATCACCTGTTTCTTGAAAGACCGTGGAGCTAGGATTTTTACCTTTTCAAAAGATTATAAAAATAAAGAAAAATGTGCAACAGAGATCATATGTATGGCCCACAAAGCCTAACATACTTACTATCGGACAAAAAAGTTTACTGAACTCTGCCCTGGATCACAGAATTAAATAGCCTGATTTCAAAACAAATCCAAAAATCAGGGTTTCTCAACCTTGGCATGGTTGACATTTTGGGTTAGATAATTATTTGTTAGTAGCATCTCTGATCTCTGTCCACTGGATGCCAGTAGCAGCACCATCACCCCCAACCCCCAAAATGTCTACAGACATTGACAAAAGTACCTTGGGCAGCAATATTGTCCCCCGCTGAGAATCACTGCTCTAAATGGTCTTCAAACTTGAGGATGTGGACCCCTGGAACATATGAAATCTTCAGTGAGACATGTACCAACAACATGTGTAATTTCAAGATAAAAGCTTCCAGATCCTCTACTTACATTAGTACTCCTAAAACTGATCTGCATGGGCACATGCCTACAGTCCAGTTATGCTGGTTTTTCTCTCCCAGGCTCCTTTCATAATCTTCCCCGCTTTACAAAATAAAGGCATACCTTTCACCCATTCCTATTCTTATATGGTACGTTTCCCCAAGATGGAAAAGCCTCCCTACTGCCAAACAGTAAGTCAAAGGTGTCAAAGAACCTCTTTAAAAAATTTAGGCACAACTCCCACTATCTATCTCATTAAGATATACATCTCCACTGAACTACTCTTCATACTTATTATTTAGCAAAATCCACCAGGTATTTATGATGTTCTGATCAACTATTACTACATGCAGTAACTCAATCCAAAAAATAATTATAACTCCTAGAATTAGTCATACGAAATTTTTAAAACTTAGCTTCAATTTATGTAAATATTTTTATTAAAGACATGTATGACAGATTAATAAAAAGCTTTTCAAACATAAACTACATTAAGATAACATTTTGTGGGGCGGAGGGTAATAAAAATCAAAGTAAAATTTCAAGAAAAAGGAACTATATAAAATACAATGTTTTTAAAAAATTGATAGGGAATGATATAAAACAGCAAAGATACACTCCTTTGGATAAAATTAAAAGAATATCTATTTTATATTAAAATGTCAATATCAATACCATGTGGGAAAATGCATCCTTTTCAACTACCTAAAAGTATGATGTAAAATGTTATAAGTCAACCTTAAAAGTGTGCAAAAGGGACAATTTTACAAAAATTATTTTGGGGGTTGACAAGTAAATTATTAATAAAAGCACTGCTCTAAAACCACTTGCTACTGTAATATATTGAAAGATAAAATGCACATGGTCTCTGGCCCTTAGCAGCACCATAATTCACCACCTTCTATTAAGCTTGATCTATATATACGTGTTTGGCAGCTTTCTAAGGTTGATCCAATCCTCATACTCTTGGAGGTTGATGTTTGATTTAGAAAATGTTTTATAATATTGAGCAACTTGTTCAAGGACAGAACTAGTAAATGGCAGGGTCAGATTCAAATTTAATGCATGGCTCAAAAGATATGTCAAGAAAATTAAATGAAATGTTTGATTGCAAAGCTAAAGCTCCTAGTATGCTTATAGGTCAGCAGAGTGAAGAAAGGATGAAGGAAACCTGGAGTGTTTCATGGTAAAAAGGCATGTGGCCAAAGCCTTAAAGAACAGGGAGCATCTGAAGGTAGAAATAACGAAGGAACTCCAGATAGAAGCAATATTTACCTTGGGTATACTTTTATTTCAAAGCTTATTTTACATATAGTGTGATGAAGATTTCCTAAACAATGTGTTACTGGAGCAAATAAGCTGGCCATTACAAAGAAAGAGTTGTATGTGTGTCTGTGTGGGGGGGAGGATGTTGTATAATAATTCCACAGGGCCGCTGCTGCCGAACAGCCTTCCTTGTTGCATCGCCATCTTGAAGACAAAAAAAAAGTTTAGCAAGGAGAAGAGCCTGGAAATCTAGCAGGTGAAAAATAGGTCTAATGGTCAGTTTTACTCTATTATGGGGAATCACAACACAGAAAATAAAGTTTATATTAAAATATCACATTTGATTTTGTGACTGGGATTTGCTATATTCTCAGCAGTCTCTGAGAAAATACAATTCACAGATAGTGACTGTAGGGTGGTGACTTTAAAAATAATGCCTATCATATTCCTAGGAACGATTAAGTGCTTTTCAAGTGTCTGGAGAAAATAAAAACCGTTATTACACGATTTCAATCTTTTAATCTTCAACTTCGAAAATGAAGTCTTTGAAATGTCAATCTTAAGTATTTAAGTAAACATTACCTACATCAATATAACAGTCTTAAATCACAAACGAACACCTGTTTCCAGATACCATGGTACACCTTAAGTTATAATTTTTTAAACGTTCTAACAAAAGAAAACACGCTTATTTCAAACTATATGTATGTGTATGTTTTAAAAAAAAATATCCAGGAGCAAAGGGAAAATTCAGAGTCAAAATACTTGGCAAGTTAGTTCAATCCCATAAATATCAAAAGTAGTAACAATCACGCTTAACAGTCAACATCATAAGGAGTCGTGTTAGGGAAACTACATACAACAGTGTTTCAGAAAGCGCCACAGGTGAGGAGCAGACCACAAAGAAAGCATTCCTCTTTCAAACGGATCAGATAAAGCCACCAAATTCAGTCTATTACTATAGAGCCACGCGACTCATCAAAAGAGTTCCATTTATAATTGAGGACACTCTTTTCTTTTGCTTTTGGAAATTTCAAAGACAACCTGTTACATTACCAAATATTTGAGGCCGTTATTTCAGAAAACAATCACGAACGCAAATTAAATTACAATACGATAAAGCAAACCTGAGGGTCCTCAAGAGACTACTGGAGTAATTCATTACGAAGCAGAGAGTGGAAAACTGGGCCAACCCCACGGTAACGCAATAATGCCTTGTCGCGGAACTGCGCATTCCAAGACAAACTTTTCTCAGACACAGAATCAGGTCGGAGCTTAATCCCCAGCAAACATTAACAAAAGTACTCGAAAGAGTAAGATCAGACGCCGTCCGACCCAATATAACCGCAGCTGGCTGTGGACCTTTTTGCAAAGAAAGACCATCGAGGCTGAGGGCGCCGGGGGAGGGAGGGCAGTCGCAGCGACGCCGGAAGCCGAAATAAACAGCGGGGTGGGGCGGCGAGAGATGCTCCCACGAGAGCGCGAGGGGCCGGGAGGGTCGCGCGCTCCGTCCCAATAGTCCACGGGGGCCAGGGGAGGCCGAACGGTCCATGAGTAAGACGTGGAGTTAACTGAGAACCACTTCTCAAACTCTTCCCCTCGTGACCTAGCTCCCGCCAACGAAAATCCCATCTCTGAGATGTGGACGAGGGCCGGGGCCCTTTATCCCCGTCGTCTGCCCGCCCGCCCTCCCCACCGAGCCCGCGGGGTCCGGCGCGCTCCCACCGCCGGCCCGCCAGAGGGCCGCGCAGGGGCGAACCACTCCCCGCCGCCGCAGCCGCCGCCGCCGCCGCCGCCCCACCTGTGCCCTCCGCCGCTCCCGCGCGTCGGCGTCGCCCCGCGAGCTCCCCGCCCGGCCGCGGCGCTCAGGGCCGGCTCCCTCACGCGCCGCGCTCCGCCCGGGGTACCCGGTGCCCGCCCGCCGGCGGCGGCTCCCAAGGCGCGTTCCGGGCCGCTCGCTCCCGAGCGCGCCACGTCACGCGGCCCCGCCCGGCGGCCCCGGCGCCCAAGACTGCGCAGGGGCGCGCCCCCGCCGAGCCTCGCCTTCCCGTGGGCGCCCACCCCGGCGTCGTCCCCGCGGACGCCTCACCAGCCCGCGCGACACAAGTTCTGTCCACTCTGACCTTCTGAAGGGAGCGTGGGAGGACGCCAGTCCGCTTCGAACCCACGAGTCACCGGAAAACTCTGCAGGGGGAGAAAAGGAGCGAGGGCTGGAGACCCGAAAAAACGTGGCCAATCAGCGGCCCCGCGCAGACCCCCCGACCAGGGCCTCCGGGGGCCTAGGCCACCGCCCCGCGCCTGCGCAGTGTTTTTCTCCTCCGCGAAACCTGAGGCCTCAGGAGGGGAGAGAGCGTGGGCAGCGAGAGCCTGTGGCCTCTAGAGGGCGCCCTGGGCACAATGCACGAGAGAGAACAAAGGCTGCTGCTCCCAACTCTCCTGAACTAACGTTTGTGACTGCTGTGTTCGGAGGACATTTAGCCTGGAAAAGCCCGCTTACTCTATGGGCTCTAAGTTTCAGCGGTGTGTGTGTTAACGATATCCATCGATATCGTAAAAAGTGTTAAATTCCTGATAAAAATGTAAGTATGCCTGTACCATTTGAGATTATGAAAGGCTAAAGGGAAAATCAAAGGGAACATATTTAGTTTTCTTCAAAAGTTCTTTAAAATTAGTAAAGTACTATAGATGAGAGATGTATGCTCTTGAAGGGACCTGCATTAAAACAACAACAACAACAACAACAAAAAACCTTTATGTAGTGCCCTGAGCATTTCACATCAGTTAAATGACTTATCTAAGGATTGCATGACTTATTCCAGATGAATTCCTACTTTCTTCAATCGAAATTAGTTAAAGATGGGGACTATTGGACTGGGAGTGAGTCTTAAATTCAAAATTGGGAGCCATCTGGTAATTCCCTCGATTCTCAGAATGGTAGATCTTCTCAAAAGAGTAAAACCTATTAGTGAGGAATACATTAGTACAGTTGTTTCAAAAACTTTTGCTTTTATACACCCTAAAGCTGTGGTCCCCAAGCCCCAGACCACAGGAACCTGGCACATTACCCCGTGAGCTCCGAGACAACCCCCCCTTCCCTCTACCCTACCCCCCGCCCCTCCTTGGCCATGGAAAAATTGTCTTCCATGAAACCGGTCCCTGGTGCCAAAAAGGTTGGGGACCACTGCCCTAAAGAAGTACCCCAGCATGTGTACCTTCTCTCACATTTTTAGATTGACTATCAAAAGGTTTTATTTGACTTAAAGAGTTGCAAAAGATGCAGCTTCTGTTTTATTGTAAATTGACATTTTAAAATGAAGTAGTTACATAACTTTTAAATGTAGTCAGTGGAATCTAAATACCAGACAATTTTATATCCATCATCATTAAGTTTTAAAACCACATGAACAAGCTTTGCTTTAACAGAAGGAGTTTTTACATCATTTCTTTTCTTCTTGGACTCATATTTCCATTTCATATTGTGAAATTTTATCCCAATGTAATATTTCTTTATTCTTAAAAATCTTTTATTGATCACCTACTGGTCTACATAAAAAATAAAAACATAAATTTGAATATAATTCTAACAATTTTCAATAGCCATAAAGATTAAAGTGTTTAAAAATGTAAAATTTTTATGTGCAAAATTATTGTATATAGAAAACCCTAAAGAATTTACTACAAAGCAACTAGAACTAATAAATGAGTTCATCAAGGTTGTAGGACACCAGCCTAAGCAAGAGTGACACCCATCTCTACTAAAAATAAAAAAAAAATAGTTGGGCGTGATGGTGTGTGCCTGTAGTCCCAGCTACTTGGGAGGCTGAAGCAAGAGGATCACTTGAGCCCAGGAGTTTGAGGTTGCTGTGAGCTAGGCTGATGCCATGGCACTCTAGCCCAAGCAATGGAGCAAAACTGTCTCAAAAAAAAAAAAAAGTTGTAGGACAAAATATCAATATACAAAAGTCAATACTATTTCTATACATTAGCAATGAATACTTTGAAAATGAAATTAAGAATTCTAGTCATAATACTATGAAGAAGAATAAATACTTGGGAATAAATTGAACAAAACAAGTGCAAGACTTGTGCACTGAAAACTATACAACATTGCTGAAAGAATTTAAATATCTAAATAAATGGAAAACCATTCCATGTTGATGGATTGAAAGATTTAATATTATTAAGATGGTGATACTTCTCAAATGGATCTACAGATTCAACATAATCCCTGTGAAAATCCAAGATGACTTTTTGCAGAAATTGGCAAGTTGATCCTAAAGTTCATAAAATTTGTGGAATACAAAGAACCCAGAATAGCCAAAACAATCTTTAAAAGGAACAAAGCTGTAGGACTTATACTTTCCAATTTCAAAACTTATTACAAAGCTGCAGTAATCAAGTCAGTGGGTACTGGCATAAGGACAGACATATATGGAATAGAATTGATCAGTGAAATAGAATTAAGAGCCCAGAAATATTCCCTTGCATTTACAGTCAACTAACTTTTAGCAAAGGCACCAAGAATATTCAATGGGGAAAAAGTCTTTTCAACAAATGGGACAATTGGATATCCATGCAAAAAAGGGAATTTGGACACCTACAATACACCATACACAAAAATGGATCACAGACCTAAATGTAAGAGCTAAAACTATAAAACTCTTAGAAGAAAATGTGAATCTTAAAGAACACGGGTAAAGCAATGACTTCTAAGATATGACCCAAAAAGCATAAGCAGTAAAAGAAAAAATTGGTAAATTGAACTTCATCAGGATTAAAACCATTTGCTCTTCAAAAGATACCATCAAGAAATTGGAAATACAAGCCATGGACTGTGAGAAAATATTTTTAAATCAGTATTTTTGACTTGTATCTAGAATACATAAAGAACTCTTTCAACATAATAATTAAAAAGTAACACAATTGAAAAAAATGAGCAAAAGATTTGAATAGACATTTCTCCAGAGAAGATTTACGAATGTTCAGAAAACACATGAAAAGATGGTCAATGTCATTAGTCTTTACAGAAATGGAAATCAAAACCATTAGGAGATGTGATTTCTTACTAACTACAGTTGCTATGATCAAAAAGATAGTAACATCTGTTGGCAAGAAGGTGGAGAAACTGGAACTCTCATACATTGCTGGCAGGAAAAATGATGCAGCAATTTTTTTGAAAAAAGGTTTGGCTTTTTCTTAAAAAGTTATACATAGATCTACTATACAACCTAGCAATTTCATTTCTAGGTGGCATTCTGTAGATGCATTTTAATTTCTCTTGATTCAAAGAATTGAATGATGCTGCTATTAAACTCTTCCCACTCTTATTCATTTTACTTAGATGGACAGAATTTTTCAGCTTTTACAAATTCTCTCTCTTTTTTTTTTATCGTGCAGGGTCTCACTCTGTTGCTTGGGCTAGAGTGTGGTGCATCATCGTAGCTCACAGCAACCTCAAACTCCTGGGCTCAAGTGTTTGAAAGAATGAGGATGTACCTTCACATACATACACTCACACATAAAAGCAAAAACCCAAGAAATGTCAAAGTGAAATGTCAGAGATATCAACTGTCCAACTTAAAACTTAAGGAAATTGGACAGTCCATACAGTGATGGACTCTCTCCATTTTATACCTTATAATTAGATAGCTGGCACTGACATTTTTCAGTGGGCCATTCCATGAAAATCCATCAATTCCAGGTTTATTTATCTTAGGCCATCTGGACAGATAATGGGTACCCTTGCTAAAAGCATTTCATGTATAAGGACTTTCCATTATTTTCCCACCAGTGTCTTGGTCCAATTAGCATGTTTACAAGGAGATTTGACTTGGTTATTTCCACCTGGGCATCTCAGGATAGGAATAATTGGTTACAGACCAGCTGCTAATACTTAACTTCCAATTTATAATTTATCTCTCATGTCTTTTGTTCTTGCCAGATTCTTCTAAGAAATAATGCATTCTCTAACAACAGTGAAGAATTGGAAGAGGTAGGTGAGGTGTTTAAATGAAAATTACTGTTATGGTAATTTTACAGTAGTTTGGAGGCGTCACCTCAAGTAGTATTTTGAATTGTCCTTTCATTTAGCACTCTTAAGGGTTTTACACCATGGGCAATGCACCAGAATAAGATTTGGGGAGCTGAGGGCTATGCATTTCTTATGTAAAGTGGGAAGTGTTTTAGTGTGAAAGGTGAGGTAGGAAAAGAGATGCTAGGAAATGGCACATACACAATTAAAGCTCTTGATATTGATTATCTTAAAACTCTTATATCCTTATAAAGTTTTTGCACACTTCCAGAGGTATGCACACTCCAGTTAAGACTCCCATGTATCTGTAGGGGTTTAAGATTACTGATTCTGGAATTCAAGTGCCTGAATGTGAATCTACCTTCATCTCACAGTTGTTATTATTTAACTACTGATACTCTGAGCCTATTTTCTCATCTGTAAAATGGTGATGTGATGATAGAACCTGCCTTACAGAATAGTTACCTAAAATTATTATTTTTTTTTGAGGTCTCACTATGTTGCCCAGGCTAGAGTGCTGTGGTGTCACCATAGCTCACTGCAGCCTCCAACTCCTGGGCTCAAGGGATCCTCCTGCCTCAGCCTCTCAAGTAGCTGGGACTAGAAATGTGCATCACCACACCTGGCTAATTTTTAAAATTTTTTTATAGAGACAGGGTCTCACTATGTTGCTCAGGCTGGTCTCAAACTTCTGGCTTCAGGTGATCCTCCTGCCTCGGCCTCCCAAAGTGCTAGGATTACAGAGATGAGCCACTGTGCCAGGCCAGTTTCCTAAATTAACTGATATAACTCATTTAAAGTCAGCACTCAATAAATATTAATGATATTTGAATTTCTTATCTCTTTGATGAAATTTTTAAATGATTTGCAAAGAGCAGTTTCGTTCTAAGCAAATCAGAATAATTTTAAGTCTGTCTTCATTAAGATTGATGACATTATTCTCTTAAGAATTTACTTCACAGTACAAAAAAGGTAAATGTGAATACTATTTTTAACCCTGTCATAGTGCCATTAATTAAACAGTAATATTATATATAGCATTATTTTGATAACCTAATTGTCATCAGAAGAAAAATCTACTTGCTAATGGACTTTAGGAGTGATATATGCCTATATGGGTATGTGGGCATGTAATATCCATGATAATTACAAATCCTGGGTGATTACGCCAAAGACTTTTATGCAGAAGCCTGTATTTTAGTTAGATGAGTGTTCTGAAAGTTTCATCATAAATTATACTAGATTCAATTTTATTCAGGTTGTCCAGTTTCTTTTATTCACATGCTAAAAATGTATTTTTTCCTCTTCATCTATTATATAATATTGTCTATGGGTATTAGAAAACTCAGAGAGTGTATCATATAATGATGAATGTTATTAAGGTGAGAAATGTCTAAATTACTTTAACCATGAATTGAGTTAGATGTCAGGGCATCCATCTCATGAACTTATCTAGGTTATCACTGGTGATGTAACCTAATTGCTCCAAGCTCATGTTGAAATCAATGAGATGACTTGGTGTAAAATAAAACTCCCGGTGAGTACATTATGTTGAGGGCTAATGTGATAATAATGTTCCAAAAGCTCTACATGGGGCAAAGTTTCCGATCTATGATCTTATGTTTTTCTTCCCTTGAACTCTTTGTTATATGAAAAGCGTGCATTTGACAAAAGATTAATAGTTGTGGTATTCTTAGTCCAGTATAATTTTCCTCTTGCAGACCACATATAGTGGATGATGGACAAATGCAGCTTTTTAAAAAATTGAATAAAAATAGAAAAAAAATAATTTCTGATTCATAGAATTGGAGATACATATGTATTTCCATATGAAGTATTCAGTCTTAAAGCAAATGTATCTACTCTTTAAAAAAACAATCTATTGATTAAAGTATGGAAAACAATTTAATATTTTTTAGTCAGCTGATTTGACTTTGTACCAGCCAAATCATACTTTTTGTATTATGTTGAAAATAGGCTAATGGCTTGGCTATCTTATTTCCTATTTGCTTGTACATATAACAAGGTGGTGGGATGGAATTTAAAACCAGACACTAAAATTCTTCTTCTAGCAGCTGTGTTGCTTTAGGAAAATACTTTGGCAAACCACCTAGAGTTAAGATGAGACCGCAAGGGCACAGGCAAAATGAGACAAATAAAGGAAAGAATACTTAGAGCATTTTTCAATACTGTCACTACATTACAAATGAGCAAAGATTCGCACAGGTGGAGCAGGGAATGAGGAGCAGTGAAAACCGAGAAGAGAAGCCACACAACATGACAGATTGACAAAGGACTCAGAACACAGTTTTCAATTTTGTGTTTGAGGTTGTTTTGCTGTCGTGATGTAAGAAGCCTAGATTTCCTCAATCCTTTAGTGCAGTTTGCCAAAAAAAATGTTGTGGGTTTTTTTATCTTGTTTTGTTTTGTTTTGCTTTGGCTAGAGATTTAGGAAAGAGGCTTGATGTCCATCTTGTTTCTGTGATACAGCACAGGACAGATATGTAAAGAAGAAGACAAAGAATGATGTTGAGAGAATCCATGGACTGTACTAAATTAGGGAAAGCAAAGGCTCAGAAGTAGATGTGTCCTTGAGAGTGTAAGCCCCTGGGGAACTTTTGAACATTTTGAAGAGGACATCAGATTTTCTATAAGAGGTAAAGATAGAGATTCAAAGCAAATGTCAATGCCCTCCGTCAAAGACCACCAAGAATACACCTGAAATCTTAATAGACTGGGTTTATTGCTCATTGAAAGTGAGGGAGAACACATACCATGGGGAGTTATGAGACATCCCAGTGAAAGGGTGTTCGAAAAGACTCGTAGGATTTGGGATTGTGTATGGAGATTTTGGAGTTGGTGTAAGGAAGCAGGGCTTTGCTCTGGATTGGGTACTATCAGGAAGCAGGGGTCATTCTGGATAGAGGATCTTAAATCTTAGCTAGGAGGGAAGACTAGAGCCACACCAAATCTGTAAGCAGTAAAGAAGCAGCACGCACTCCTGTTAGCCAAGATAGAGGGATGTTTGGCCATTTTTGTGATTTGGACAACAACTATGTATGTTAATTGCAACAAAGCAAAATGAACTTGCAAACATCTGTAAGGAGTGAAACCTTGAGAAGTTTCTAGTAAGCAAGGAAAGGTAAATGGAAGTTAATTGGACAGTATACATTCTTTACTAAATTGAAATGTGTGAAACATTTTACATGTTATTGATTCAGTGTATTAAATGTGTTTTGTTTTATTTTGGGAAGTGTAAAAAACATAAATGCTTTTAAAGACTCAGTTTTAATCACTATCCCATAAACCTATTTTCCCCACAAACTTTTAAATAATGTAGACTCCTTCTCCTCCAGCTGACAAAGGCAACGGTCCCTTCCCTGGTAAAGGCTGAGCTTCGCAGGTCTTAGAGTTCTTGATGCTGTGGGGGTCTGAGTCACCATCAAGCTATGATCCATCCTTGGAGCGGGGCAGGGTGTGGATGCTCCTGCTCTTACCACTATGGGGATCTAATAGTTTTGTTCCCAGGGTGGATAGTTGGCTTTATTTGGGACCCGCTTCCTGAGGAGGTAAGTGAATGGATGGGAGTTCTGCTATCCAAGCCCCTTGCACAATGGTGGCCGTCACCACTGGGATGACTTGCTAGGAGTGCAAATGAGACCCAACCGGAACAAGTGAGTCATCTTTGCTCGTAGAGAGGTGAGTTGATGGAAACTGAGTAGTTTTCTCAGAAGAATTTGAAAGCATGACTTTGAAGAAAGCCCCTCAGACCCCTGGTAAAGAGATATGCATAGCCTGCAGCTCCGCAGCAAGTCACACCCACAGAACTTCTGTTTAAGCACTGCCTGTCTTTTTATAAAAGGAACCTATCAGTGGAATGCGAAAGAACTCCTTGGTAAAACAGCAAATGGCTAAGAATTCTACATTATTAATATGGCGGTTATGTTTGGGTATTCTATGTATACTTGTAAAAGCTTTTGAAGTTCTGTGTAATCAGGAATGACAAGAATGGAGAGAAGAAAGTATCTTTAGTGCCAGTTGTCTGCACCACCAGTCAGATATGAGCCCCTCTCCTTCTTGAGTAGATCACTTGTTTGGGCAGCCAAGAAGAAAAACGTGATGAATTGCTGGTAAAATCCACTGAACACCAGGAATTAATTATTGGACATCCTTGATTGTCTTGGGGGGGCAGATTCCCATTCCAGAACAGCTAACACTTTTCTGGCAAGATGCAGGCAGTTTGGATGGAGAGATCAAGGCACAGAAATTTCATCTGCAGAACTCTCAGTTCTTGGGGCTGCTCCATCCAAGCCTGATTGCCCAAATACACTGCTGTTACATGACTTTGAAGAAAGCCCCTCAGACCCCTGGTAAGGAGATATGCATAGTGTGCAGTTCTGCATAGCAGCTGTTCTGCTGTTATAGCTGATGACAAGGAACACAATACTCAATATAACACATGGAAATGCATCAGTTCACGGAGAGTTCATAAGCAAAGACACTGTTCAGAAAAAAAAAAAAAGACCCTGCTGTTTCATGAAATTTGGTAAAAATACACCAAGAGTCATATTTTTACAGTTAAAATTTTCAAAGAATTCTTTCCAGAAATTCTTTTTTTATTATTCAATCATATTCATTTTCTGAAAAGTCTGTATTTCTTACTCTTTTTTGTACATTTAGAACTCTAATTGCTATTATTTGTTTAAAAAATAAAGTTCTTTTCCCTAGAGCAATACAAACTTTAATAACTCATCTCCCTAACAGCTGCAAAGACTTGTTGTTGCCATGACTAATATATGAAGATGAGTAAATCAAATTTGAATTTACTATTTTTTTCTCATAGTTCCAGTTTGGCTTGAACAAATGGTGCTATATTACTATTATCAACAAAAAGAAGCTATTGGCTTTGTAAAAAGTTCACATTCAGGACAGAAGTAGGTCTTGGGAATCCCTGTTTCTTTTAAGAGAGCCAATTTTACCTTCCAAAATATTTCCTTAGTTTAATTTATATTAGACACTTGTCAGATCACAGCATAGCTGAGCATCACTGAACTATGTTTAGTTTCGAGTCTTGATTATTACAGTGGGGTGCTTCTTGTGCAGTCCTGAAGAAGTAGAAATTAAAATGCTAACAAAATCCAGTTTTAAGCAGCCCACAGAAACTACATATATATTAAGCCTACTTGCCAAGTCCATAAATTACTCCATCAGAATAAGTTAAGGACTTTTGGAATTTGATGGACTCTTTTATAGTAACACATATTATTTTTTGGACCCAAGTGGAAAGTCCTTTACTGACTGTTTTAACTCGTCATTTTATTTCACCAATAAGGTGGCTATCTTAGATGAAGTAATGGAAGCTCATAAAGTTTATATGATATGTTCCAAACCACATAGCAAGTACCTGACAAAAGCAAGATTCCCAAAGTTTGTTTACAGAATTGTTATTTTATTGAAATTAACATTCTGTTGAATACTGTATGCTCAGCACGAATAGTTTCCATACCATACATTATTCCCCCCAAAGCCATATGGAATGGGGTTTATTGAAATTAAATAACATGGTCAAAGTCTTGTAGCTAGTAAGTGGTAAAGCAGTAATTTAAACTGAAGTCTTTGACTTTAAAACCTTTACATATTTTTTTAATGTCACAATTGTCTTCTTGTTGTTTATCTAGTTTCCAACAGTTAACATACTTTGGAAAAATCTGAAATATCTTAGAAAAGAGAGTAATTTTGCCAAGGCTAAAGGTGCTTCTTCAGTTTAGCTCTAAAAACAAACATATACTTAACATCATGGACTATCAGATGGATCTGTGTTTGAATCCTGGCAGTTTGATCTACACCTATATGAGTTTAGTAGGTAAGTCACTGATTCTCAAAGCTTCAGTTCCCAACTTTGTATAATATAGTTGGAATAGCAATAACAACTTCATGGGATTGTGCTTAGGATTAAATAAGATAAAGTATGCAAAGCTCTGTACCCCAGGAGAGAGAGCAGATTGGAGTGGCCAAGAGCACAGATCCTGGAGCCAGCTGTTCAAATTCAGAGTTCAAGTTCTGGGTCTGCTACTGACCAGTTTAGTGAGCTTGAGCACATTTGCTTTATTCATCTGTGCTACTGGTTCCTCGCTGGTAAAACAGAGTAATGATAGTAACTGCTTTGTGAGTCAGTATATATAAGGTACTTAGGGTAGTGCTGGCACATTGTACACGCTATGTAAGAGCTCGTTAGGTTAAAAAAAAATACTCTTTGAACATAGTAGATGCTGAATTTTACTCTGCAACCACTTGGGTGAATTAAAGATTTTTTTCCCTGAATTTATATTTTTGATCTTTGAAGAAAATTCCTACATTGCCAATAGGGAAACATGTAAAACTAAATTGGCAGTTCCAGGATGATGAGTCTTACAACTACCCTAGTAAATTCACTGCAGTTAGGGGTGGAGGGAGAGGTGGAGAGGAAGATGTTAAGAGTGTCTTTCAGATTCAGGGATTAAGCAAGTGGGTGTGACACTAGGCACTATTTCTTGAGATGGGAAAGAGAAGGATTATGCAAATGGGAAAAGGAAGAAGAAAGAAAACTAACATTTTTTTTTAGTATCTCCCAAGTACCAAGCATTGTGCTAGCACTTTTTATACATAGTACCTCATTTTACTCTCAGAACCACCCTTTGAGTTTTACTGTCTGTGGTTTACAGATCTGCGAAAATCTTTGAAAGTGTGTGTTTTGCCACATGTGCAAGTGAGTCGATGTGCCAGATCAAAGTTATTGCATAAACGTGGCAAGAATTCTTCTCCTGCCCCCTTCCCCTGCCAAATTCTGAATTTTCACATCAGGACTAATATTGGTTAGAGTAGTCACCACTTTCAACAGAAAGTGACCCTTTCCTATTCTCAGTAGTCTTTTAATACCTCCGTAGACAAAGAACCTTTTGAGATGCCACGCAGGCTCTAAAAGTTCCGTAATAACTTGAGAATCTACAATAGTTAGACAACTCTGGTCAGAAATGTCATGGGAGTTGTTGTATTTCTCTAATACATTAGGCACAGACACACTCTCATGGAGCTAACATTCAAATTCATGGTGTAATAATATTGTACATTAATCTAGTAATGCTGCCTATATCAATTTCAACATTAACATAATGTAACTGTTTCCAGTTGGAAATAAACCAAAGTGTATACAAAGTATATTCCAATTTTCTTAATAATGCATGCCATCTGTATTACCTCAAACTTTTGGGAACAAAATGCATTAAATTAAGCAAAACCTCTAATAGTGAAATGAATTTGAGTCTCTGTGAGGGTGATATTTCTGAACTCTTTCACAAAAAAAACAAGTTCTGAATCATAGAACCCATGAATTTTTCAAACAAAAGCACCACTAGAAGAAACTGCCATTCATTTTAAAAATCTACTGTGATGTAAATATTAGATGGAACCTTATGAACATACAAGTATCAGCACTTTCACGTGGCTCCTCCTAATAGGTCATAAAGAGAGTAGAAGAATGGAAAAACAAACACCACATGCACGCTCTAATAAGTTGAAACTAATCGATGGGCACACATGGGCACAGAGGGAAGTAAAAGTCACTGGAAATCAAGAAGGGGGGAGGGGGACCAAGGGGAGGGATAAAAACTTACCTAACAGGTACAATGAGCACCATTTGGGTGATGGGCCCTGACTCAAGCATTATAAAAGCTATCCACGTAACAACATTTGTATCCCCCTAATATTTTGAAATAAAAAATTTAAAAATTTTAAAAATAAATAAGTAGGTACCACCCCCCCCCTTCTTAGATCTCCAGTGCCACAGAGAAATGCTGAGGTGCTGCCTCTTGGTTCTCCCTCTTCTCTGAATTTTTCCATCTAGTCTTCTCTGCCTTTGTCTGGTTCTTCTTTTTTTTTCTCCTGTAAAGATTTAGGGTTTGTAATTGACCAGAAACAAATAGTAGCATGAATGTCCCACTTGTTTTAGCTTGTGCAGTTGGTCACATTCTTTTGAAATTAGCCTGAAATTAGATCACTGCTCAGGATAGCCATAAAATAATATCAGCACACAGTCTCTGACTCTAAATTATCTGGCAACTTTGAGTCAGCGTTGTCTAAATGGGCATATCCCAGGGTATCAGCAGGAATACTGTTGCAGTCTGGATTTTAAAAACTTTTTATTTTGAAATAAAGACTATAAGAAGATGCAAAAATAATAGTTTTGTGTACACTTCTCCCGGCTTTCCTCAAAGATGACAGCTTACATAACCATAGTACATTATCAAAACCAGGAAATTTGCCTTGGTACAATACTATTAACTAACCTACAGACTTTATTTGGATTTTACCAGTTTTTACACATACTTTTTTTTTGAGAGGGATGCAGTATACAGTACTGTGAAATTTTATAGATTCATCTATAGATTCATGTAACCACCATAGCACTCTGCCTGATTATTAAGTTAATGTTCCCCAGGATTCTATCATGAGCCCTATTCAGTTTTCATTCTCCACACTCTCCCTGGCCCCTCTCATCCATAATGGTGGCTTTAATTATCTTTTGTATTTGGGTAATTCCCAAATTTATAACCCTAAACTTTCTCTTGAGCTTTATACTGAAACCACTTCGTGGCCTACTTCTGGACAACTTCCGAATATATTATCTGCACCATCAGCTTCAACATATCCAAAATTGAACCTGTATTCTTTCATTTTTAAGCTAAATAGTCTCTTTTGGGGGGAATAGCACTCCATGGCCCAAGCCAGAACACCCAGGGATCATCCCAGGTGCTTCCGGCCCCACCTCTTACACTTCCGTGTAATGAAAACAGTAGACACTCCTAGAGCACATGCCATGTGCTGGATGTGGTAGCACACACCTCAATAGATCAGCTCGTTTCAGCCTAATAGCAATCCTACACTTTGTCAGAAGTAGATCCAAGTTTCATGAGGCCGGAAACTAATACAGTTTAGGGGCCCATTTAAAAAAAGAAAAAACAGAAAATCACAGATATCAAAATTAGTATTTACAAAAGTAAATGCTTGGGCTGGTGCAAGTGAGGGGTCCTGAAAATTGACCTTCACTAGATTGATGATACATCTGCCTTTGAGGTAGAGGCTATTCTTCTTGCTGTTTTACAGGGACAGCCGAGGTACAGAAAGGTTGTGATGGAAACTTGACCAAGGTCCTCCTGCCACAGGGGCCCCATTACCTCTGGGCTATGCTTTAGTAGAAGCCTCCTATGTGACCTCTCTGCCATTAACCAGCCCCTGTCAGCTATTCTCTGCACTGGCCCCAGAGGCATCGGCATGTGGGACATGGGTCACTCCTGATCTGAACCAGCTGTCACTGGTTCCCTCTCACTTAAAACTCTTGAGCTAAAGCTCAAGAGTTACACTCTTTCCCAGGACTCCCTAGCTGCCCTCTCTGGCACTTGACACTGTGTGATGTTGAACTGCTAGGGGCTCACGCAACGCTCCACACTTCCTATTCCTTTCCACAGTGCCAGCACTGCTCTCTTCCCACCCCCTCTCCACTCAATGCTCTTTATCATTTTTTCCAAAGTAGAAATAGCATTATTGGTTATTTTTATCTTATAGGAACAACATATACTTATGGTTAAAAAAAAAGTGTACAATATAAAGAAAAGCACAAAGAATTAAGTAAAAATCATCAGCTCTGTAACCTCATTGTCCAGGAAGAACTGCTATTAACAGTTTGGTGTGTGCACTTTCCATGTGTCCTACTGTCAGCATGTGTGTTTCTCTGTGTGTGTGTTCTAGTTTATAAAAATGGGATACGTTACTATGTTGTTATTCTCTTTCATTTTTATCAGTCTTCCAGACTCTCTCCCAAGATGTTTTTTGTTTTGTTTTGTTTTAATGCCAAGCCTCTCTATGTGTATTTCTTCTCCTGTAAACTGCCTGTTGACATCTACCCACTTCTCTGTTGAGCACAAATGAAAAATATTGGTCATACATGTTGCCATATTTTTCCCACTTTATCTGTAGTCCTTTGACTTTGTAATGAGAATTTTAATTTGCATATACTATAGGTAACTTTAGAACAATGACCATATCTTTTTATCTCTGTAGCTACAGAATCTAGTACAATGCCTATAGTATAACTGGTGGGCAATGAGTATTTGTGGAATGCATGAATGGACTAAAGACATTCCACCTTACTCTAGGGTGCCCAGAGGGTTGTGAGTAAGAGCTCTCCTCTGGTCTCCTTACCCCTTCCCACACAGAACCAACAGCCAAATCCTGCAAATTCAACCTTCAAAATGTCTTTAAACATCCCACTGCCGCCGCTCTATCAGACTTGTCATTTCTCACCTGGATTCCTGTATTGTAGCCTCCTGTCTCTCGACTCTCTAAGCTAGTCCTTTCTCTGTCTGTGACCAGAGTTTTCTAAAACACTATCTGTTCACTTCACTCACTCCCCTGCTTAAAAATGTTTAATGATTCCATATTGCCTGGAGAATAAATCTAAATGATTTAGAAACGTGTTCAAAGCCCTCAATAAAATCTGATCTGACTTCCCTACTCAGCTTTGTATCTCCTCTTTCTGTCTCTGTCTTCTCTGCTCCAGCCATGCCACACTTCCAGCTGTTCTGGAACAGACCTTGCATTCTGCAACTCTTTGCTTTCTAGATCCATCTCACATGCGCAACTTCCGTGGAATCTTGTCCTATCTCTCTACCAAAATTATCACACTACCATCACTACCTTCACCACCACATTTACCTGGCACACCTCCCTCTAGTTGCTAAGACTCCTCATTATTTCAAAGATAACCTTATATTTCTCTCCCCATTCCAACTTCTTGCCCACATCAAATGATTTTATAGATTAGCAATTTCAATGAATCCATCAAATATTTGGGCACCTGTCATATGCAAAGTACTGACTTCATTTATGATAATGAACTTAGTTTTCAGCTGAAATTTTGAGTGATGTTGAGTCTGAAAATGTATTAGTTATAAAAGGCTGAAAATATACTGTAAGCTCTTCTTAGAGCAGGGCATCTGAGAGCAGATGGAGAGGTAGATGGCAGTGTATTCCCAGCTTTGTTAGCTATGCAAGCAAAGGAGAAGCAGGGTTTCTCCTTCACCAGTGATCTCTTTTCATTTACCCATGTGATGATAGTCATCTGGTACAGGATTTCACTTCAATTAAAATATGTCTGAAAGAATTTTTGGTCCAGATGTAATAATAGACATAAGTATTAAAATTATTTTTCCTAAGCTGTTAAAATAATATATTCCCAGAATAAGGAAAAATAATAATTTGCCTCTGCAAATTTTAAGGCACAATTTTTTGTGTGTTCCTTATTCTCATTGCAACATGCTTTAGGTCCAAATATTATAAACAAGAAAAGTATTCAATATATGTATATTAATGTTTGTACACCTTTGCCCCTAGTAAAATGATCATAGCTAGAAAACTTTAAGGCTTATTATTGCTTTTCTTTCAAGGAAGTGATCAATAAGAAAATTTTAACACACAAGAACAAAAAATAGCGATTATCTTTTGTTCCTTCCTTTCGCCCTTCCCTTTTGCCAACATGTTAGGCACTTTGTTAGCTGCTGAGGATATAGGAATAAACAACACAGGCATATGCTCTACCCTGCCCTTACCAGATTTATATGAGCCTCCAAATGAACATAAAACACTAGGGCAAGCTTTTGAGGAAGAAAGATTATCAAAAAAGGTACAGAGAGAACTCATTGAGATCATGTTTATCAATCACTGTAACAAAATATTTCTTCTTCACAATTTCTGTAATTCTCTGGCCAATATATTTTTACCCCTCCTTACTGAAAAAAAAAAAAAAAGCCATAGTGTTAGAACTTAAAACATGGACTTAATGTTGTTGATTTAATCAGTTGGTTACTGTGTGTTAAATTCAATATTAAGAGAAGTCAAGCTATCTATAATTATATATATTTGTTTCACATTTCCAATTAGTCATTACTAAAGGTAAAATTAAAAATCTTAATACATTACACCATACTTTTTTGAGCAGAAATATAACGATTTAAAAAATAAATTATAGAATGTTTTCTTTAAATACTGTTATTTTTCTCGAAATTAAATTGACTATTAATTTTTTTCCCCAAGGTCATTTGCTGCCCGTCTTTTGTCCCCCAAGTATCAACATCTTGTCTAGCTCACTCATTACTAAGACTTTATACAGCAAAAGGCCCAGGCAGAAAGAAAAAACATAACTTATATTAATTCATTTAGTCCCTTAAAAGACACAGCAGAAGCTGTAGTCAAAAAATAGTAGAATTATTAGCAGTATTACAATTTACTCCTAAATGTCCTATAACTCACATTTTAGTTTAGTTTTAGACATAACACAATTTTGTCTCCAAATCCTGCTGTGGTTTATCAATGCCTTTTTGTTAGCTCTGAGTTTTAATTTTCATTTGGAACCATAACTGACTTATCCCAACTGCTGACGGCTGCCTGGATGCTGGTTTGGAGTGTTTCCAAACCCAGCATAGTTTCCTCCAAGAAAATATGGGGCTATCCCTCTGCCCAGACTTGGAAATACATAAGGATCTAGTTTGCCATCATTTACTTCAGAGTGACTTTAACGTGATTCCATGTCCTCTCACTGTCTTTATTCCTACAAATAAAATAACAAACAAAACAGTCGACTGTCAGGGAGTTCCTCTTGTCTGACAACCAGGAAACCTTCCCTACGAATTATATTGCCATTTTCCCTCATTGCTCTCTCAGATTCTCTCAGTAATTCGGCAAACATTTATGGCGCCCTTGTTGTGTGCAAGGCAGTGAACTCAGCACTGTAGGAAGAACGAAGACGTGGACCCGATGAGGACATGACTCTCTAAACTTTGTCTTCTGCAGATGTTGAGGCCTGGTAGGGGATGGGATGGATAACCAGCCCTCAAAAATGAATGCCACCTCCTGTACCTTCTGAAAGAAGGAGAGCTATAGAGCGTACATAAAACAATAATGATTAATAATTATAATAAAGTTTACCCCTTTACTCACTCAAGAGCGATCCTTTTTGGGCAAGTCGCTTATGATTTCCTTCCAGAATTGAAGAAAGTGTTCACAGATGGAAGGTGGGAGCGGGGGCTGGTGCTGGTGCTGAGCCTGGCATGGGGGAGGGAGGAAACAGGGAGTGAAAAGGCTCTTTGATTTCCCTGGCAAAGGCAGCCTTGCAGCTGGGGCCACGGTCTGCTGTGTTGATCCATCTGTTGGGCCACCGCCCCCTGAGAGAGCATGTGTTCCTCCAGCGATTCGTGTCTTAGCACCAGTCTCTAGGAGGAGCCAGGATGATTCATATAATTTCATAAAATGTGGATAGGCACTTTATTCTCCCCAATCAAGAATATTTACTCAATTTAAACTTTTACCTGAGATCTCTCCTCCTCAGCTCCAGGATCATAAACTTGCTGTTTAACTTGGGCATGTCAGTAAAACCTTACCCCGTTCAGGTTCCGCAGCTGTAAAATGAGAAGGTGGCAACAGATGTTCCTAAGATTCCTTCCAAATGGAAACAAATATGATTTTTGCATCAACAGAATTTCAAGGGACTCACACTCAACTGTGAAGAAAGAAAAAAAAAAAACTACTTGTATATTTTCCACTGTTGGCCTTTTTCTGTCATCATAGATTACTTATTGCTATTTATTGACCATGCTTTTGTGTTTATTATTGCCTCCACTAACAACACTGGATTAAAACAAGCAAAAATGTAAAGGTTAATATCCTTTTTAAAATTCTAGACACACACCACAGATGTAGATGATGAGGCATGGAAATGAAAGCCGAATTGAAGCATAACTCCAGCGGTTCTCAAACTTTAGTAGGCATTAGAATCACCTTGAAGATTTGTTAAAATGCACATTTCTGGACCTCGTCCCAGAATTTTTAATTCGCTAGTTAAGGTGGAGCCCAAGAGTTAGTGTTTCTTTTCTTTTTTTTAATTTCCAAACATTAAGGGAGTACAAATGTTTTTGTTATGTGGATAGCTTTTGTCATGCTTGAGTCAGGGCTATAAATGTGCCTATCACCAGAGTAGTGTTCACTGTACCCAATGGATAGGTTTTTGCTGCTCCCCTTCTTCCCGCTTCCTCCTGCTTGTTTTCCAATGACCTGTATTCCCTCTGTGCCCATGCGTATCCATCAGTTAGTTCCAATTTATTAGAGAGTACATGTGGTGTTGGTTTTTTCACTCTTGAGATACTTTCCTTAGGATAATGGTCTCAAATTCCTTCCAAATTGCTGCAAAAGGCATTAATTTATCCTTTGTTATGGCTGAGTAGTACTCCATGGTATATATGTACCACATTCTGTTAATCTACTCATGAATTGATGGGCACTTGGATTGATTCCAGATCTTTTCAACTGTGAATTGTGCTTTAATAATCAGGTGTCTTTTTGATAAAATATGGTTTATTTTACTTTGGATAGATACCCAGTAGTGGGATTGCTGGATCAAATGGTAGGTCTACTTTTAGCTCTTTGAGAAATCCCCATACTGTTTTCCATAGAGGTGCATTAATTTGCTGTCCCACCAACAGTGTATAAGCATTATTTTCTCTGAGCATCCATGCCAGCATCCATGCCAGGACTTTTAAATAAAAGCAATTCTAATAGGAGTAAGGTGAGATCTCGTTGTGAAGAGTTAGCATTTCTAACAGGTTCCAGGTGATACTGATGCTGCTGGTCTGGGACTACACTTTGCAAACCACCATTTATCATCACTCCCAAAGGGACATATCCCCAGTGTATGCTCTCTTCAAATCCTGAAAGTCATCATGTGCCTCAGGCAATAGTTTCTCCCCTCTATTTGTTAATTGTGAGCAAGTTGTGATTATAATGATGTTGTTTTTTTTTCATGTCAAAGCACTTTCCACCTATTCCTAATTGATTACCTACTGATTTCTCTGTTGCCTTGACTATTTCCTTGGAAAGATGTCAAGCCAATGTAAAACTGGCATTTTAATAGCTGGCATGGCATTTTCCTCTTTGTTTTGTTTCATTTTTGCAGCAGATTAAGAACTCCTGCTAGAACACATTCCCTTTTAATCCCCCAGACATTGTGGTCCAAAACCCTTTGCCAGAAAATTCTGTGTTGCCCAGAGCACAAAATAGATGGGAGAGGCCACTCAAGTCAGAGTAACAGGCAGAACATTTGCAATGCATTTAGCGAATGCTCATAGAGGTACAATATTATGTCTTCTGTACAAGTTTTCATCTTTGCCTTAAGCAGGATGTGGAAGGAAGGATTTTGTTAAGAAATTTATTTTGTGGTATTTGGGTAGATGGTTTTTGGTAACGTAGAAACACTTTATACTCCTAACTTCAGGAAAGGCTCTTCCATTAATGCTCCTTTACCATCAATGTGTTCTCAGATTTCTGTCTTCTAAGAGGGATCTATAGAATAAATTATTCTGGAAAGTTTGTGGTATAGCACATAAAGAGGAAGGAGTGGTTTTAAGTATGAAATAAAAACTGTAACTGTTTTTTTTTAAAAGGTATTTACATGACTTAATTTCTTAAAAGACTGATATCCCCATGCTAGAGGGAGAGGCATATCCTACTTTCCATCTGCCAATATAAGGAATCAAGCACAATGTTTTGTTAGAGTGCTAGCATTAAAACTAACTAGTTAATTATCAATGCTATAGGCTTACTAGCAGTCCTCTTTTAAGGTGATGAAACAAGATCTGTCCTTTACACTGCCTTCTGTACCTACATGCCCCTCCTTCTCTGCCCAGAAAGAGGGTCGTGGCATTTGGCAGGAAGAGAAATGACTCGGGAGAAAGAGAAACCAAAGGGCTGCTGCTCTTGCTGCTCCTGCTGGTGATTGATGTGTCAGGGTAGTTTCACCTCTGGTGCTAAAAAGATCTGTTTCATTTCCAACCAGCTAGCTGAAGCCAGTTAACCATCCCAGTCCTACCAAGTTCATTGCACCCATGGCTCTCTAGGCATTAAGGAATTTCTTTTCCCTTTAGGGTTATTGATGATATTTTTTAAAGCTTGCATGTATATTTGTAGTTTGTGCATGTGTGCATGCCTGTGTGTGTGTATCTGGGGTGAGGGTGACTATGCTTTAGGCCTCACCCTAGATGTTGTCCCCTTCTCAAGGTTCCAACACGAACCTTTGGCTTCTCCCACCAAACCCAGGCGGGAGAATCGCCCGAGGTTTGGAGCTTGAGACCAACCTGAACAACAGCGGGACCCCGTCTCTACTAAAACAGAAAAAATTAGCTGGGCATGGTGCTGTATCTATAGTCCCAGCTGCTTGGCAGGCTGAGGCAGGAGAATCGCTTGAGCCTAGGAGTCTGAGGTTGCAGTGAGCTAGGCTGACGCCACTGCACTCTAGCCGGGGCAACAAGAGTGAGACTGTTAAAAATAAAACTAAACGAAACAAAAACCCCTTCCTCCATTCTCTAATTTTCCTGTATGCTCCAGAGTCTCTCATATATCAATGCTCTAAAACTATTCCACTAGGCTCTGTCTTATGTGGAACTTCCTCTCTACCTTCCTGTGCTTACCGTGGTAGATACCCTGGCTTTTATTCCAGCAATCAAAAAACGTCCTCTTTAAGTGGAAGAGAATGGGGAAGTGGAGGATCCGGGAAGGCTCTGGACATCTTACTTAATAACTTTCGTTGCAGCAAAATAGCTGCCCTTCGTTATGCTATGACCATGTCACCACTGCATATTAGATGCTGTGTTTGTGTTTTCTCATTTGAGACTTGCTAGCCCCATTGTAAAGAAAACGCATCTGAGCGTCAGAGGGGTTAATTAATATTCTCAAGAGCACATTGTCTAAAAGTGGCAAAGTTAGGGTCTGAATTCAAATCTTTCTTCCTCCAAAGCCTTTACATCTGCCACTAGTCAGCCACCATGCCTGTTATCTCAAAGAATTAATTAAAGGTAAACAAACGGTTTCTATATATCATTTAGATTAAATATTGATAAAAGCTCCAAGGTCCAAAAACACGAACATGATTAAGTAAATTATTATCCGGTAACTTCATAGACTTCTATGCAATCATTTAAAATGATAAAGAAGCATACAAAATAATGATTGATAAAAAAATCAAATGTTTAATGGGTGCAGAGCGCACTGTATGTGGGATGGCCATGCTTGTAGCTATGGCTTGGGCCATACAAAGGCATCATATGTAACCAAAATGTTTGTACCCCCATAATACTCTGAAATTTTTTAAAAAATAAAAAAATAAATAAATAAATTGAAAAAATCAAACGTTTAGTATGTATAAAAATATAATTATTTAAAACTAAGCATATACAGAATTAAAAATCAGAAAAGTCATAGTGATAAAAAATATATCTATTAAGGTGAAAGAGAGGAGTTCTATTTTTCCCTAAAGTTATTTATACTTTGAATGACTCTTGCTTGTCTTTTGAAGGAAAGAAAGATTGTCAGTCCTGGGAGTACTGGTTCTGCTGACTGCAAGCTTCACAAACCCAAGTTCAAGCTGGTGAACCTAAACCCCCGTTAATCTGATAGAATTGAGACCATTCATATTCTTCATATTCTTCATCTCTTTATCCTGTTTCTGTCAAAATAGTGCTACTTACTGTACTTGACAGTAGAACAACTTAAAAGAAAACCAACCAAAATGCTTGCTCTGCTGCCCTGCAGGGGGCACCATGGGCTTGTTTAAATCCAAGACCGGTGGTGCCGGCCCACTGCTAAGTGGTGAGTTGGCAGTTTGATGCTCAGACCCTGCTCGGCCCCATTCTTCTACCAGCAGACACCGAGCCTTTCTTACTCCCCCTTTCCCTGCTCCGCCCGAGTGCTCCCGTGGTCAGGCGCCTATAAACGACTGGTACCATTTGAAGTGTGGCTTCTTTTGGGGAGATTTGTGTCAAGTCTCTAAGCCTTGCTCTCTAAAGGAAATGGGGACTCTTAGCAAAAGGGAATTTGAGGCACCTTTGGGAAGACAGGGAAGACACCAGGAAAGCCAGCCTCAGTCTCTGGCTCAAGGTCAGCTTTTGGCTGGCGGTAAGCCTGCCTTCCTGAGGGCTGCATCCTTGGAGGAAAGGGTTCTCTTTTCTTTCATTTTTAAAGTAACAATTCTGGTGTTTATGACTTTCATGAAAAAGTGAATTTTGAAAAGGAGACTTACCAGGCACATGTCAGTTCATGCGTTTTCTCTGAAGAAGTGCTCCCCCTTTCTTCTGAAGGTGCATGTGGATTCTCTCTCACTAGAAGACTGATGTGAAAGCTCAGTATTCCACAACTCTACCCTTCTCTCTGGGAGATTTATTTTAAATTCTGTTATGTCTTTGATAATTCATCATAGGATGCCTCACTTTGTTCCAAATGTCAGGCTTTGTTTCAGGCTCTGAGCTCTTAGAAGGCAAGGCTTCCTGTGCTCCTGCTGAGGGGCTGTGATTGATGGTGTATGACTTGAGGAGCTATTTCATAGACAGTACTTTTCCTCTTGTGCTACCCTCTGTGCATTTCTATCACATTTTTATGCTCCTTGTATTGAAAAAGGTGCCTAACAACAAAGAGCCAATAACCCCACTCTCCCACCCCATCACTTACACCTTCTGCTTCATTTCATGCATCTGACCTTTGTGCAGAGCTGTTGTATGGTCTTGGGTCTACGCTTTGGCCCAGATAACGCCTTAGAGATATTTTTCATGATGAATAACTCTGGTTCATAGTCCAGGACACTGCACTATACATATGGAATTTAAATTGGACAGCACTGAGCTCCTGTAAATCTGGAAGATAATATAAATCATATTTTACTCCTCTCGTTCTCCTGCTTCCTGACAGGCTGCTGTGGTCTAGAAAGACTTTTTCTCTGGGCTTCTGGAAAAATAAAATAGAACTCGCCTCTGGAACTCATTAGCTATATAAGGATCTTGAAGAAATTTCCTAATCATTCCGAGTCTTTTATGCAATGTAGTAAAAATAACAGCTATGTTGCAGGGTGCTATAAAGATTATAGGAAGTAATGTGCGTGGAAACCATTTGTACTTTGTCAACCACTAATGTCAGTTATTGTTACACCCCAAAGCTGTCCTGGCCCAGGGTTTCCTGGATCCATACTGTTTTAGAGGTCAGCAGCAGACCAAGGTCTCCCAGAATTCTCTTCAACTCTCCTTCTCACCTGGTATCTGTGTCTGTAGAATCCACCTCTCTGTCTTCCTTTTTCTACCTCTGCTTTCATTCTCTGGTACTCACAACCATTCCAACAGACTCCAAACTCTGCTGAACCTCCTGGAAATCAACAAAGTCAAACCTTCTTACCCTTACCTTATTTTCTGTCTTTCTTACTTGTGCGTACACCAATGTCTGTCTCAAATCTAACGTGCTGACATTTGAAAGGAAAGCCTCCTGGCTTCACTTCCTTCATCCCATATTTCAGACTGTCAATAGTCATCTTTCTAAAACCCATCCGTAATTATGCCACACCTCTGCCTGAGAGCCGTCTTTGAATTCCTACTACCTGAAGATCAAGGGCCACATTTCTTAACATGTCCTACAAGGCTCTTCACGTCTAGTCCCAGCCACATTCCTACACCCAGTGACAAGGTGTGCACTGAACTAAGCACATTTCCCTACGTAGGCCATGCATTTCCAACTCTCTTTACTCTTGCTCTTTCTCTTTCTTCAGGGTGGAATTCCTGCACACTTCTTGTCCACCTGATAGACTGACACTGCTCTTTCAGGACCCAGTTCAGAAATGTCACCTTCTCTGTGACATCTTACTCAATTCTTCCAGACAGACTTTGTCCCTCTCCTTGGTTCACATTTCATGGCTGGCATTTATTAAATGCTTACTATATAGCTCAATGTGCTCAGATTGGTATTACTAGGCCCACTGTAAGAGACATAACTTGTCACATTGCTAGCAAGCGGCCATGCCAAGCCTGCATGTATCTCCATCTTAATCACTCTGTCATTCTCATACTGTCTGGAATAGGCTTTTATTACATATCAATAATTTATCATACTGCGTCTATAGCACAGCTATTTATTTCCACATCTTTTTCTTTCAGTCTAAGGTCCTGGACTTTTCCATCTCTATGCCCTCCCCTGACCTAGTAACTGGCAACCAGTAGGTTCTCGGGAATTGCTCACTGAAATTGAAAGCAGGAAATTGGACTGCATCCAGCCTCCTCCAAGACAGCAGGGCCCCTGTTAGTGCTCTCATCAGTAATGTGGCCAGATCTTTTGCTTACCTAACTTTGTTCTTCAGCGCAGCTGACACATCCATCACTCTCTCCTGAGACACTTTCCTTCCTTGGCTTCCATGACACCACACTCACATTGCTTTCCTCCTCTCTCCCTGCTTTCTCAGCTTCTTTTGTTGATGTTTCAGTCTCTGCTCAATCTCTAAATATTGCAGTGCTCCAGGGCTCTGTCCTGGGTATCATTCTCTTCTCTAGCAACATACTCTCTTGAAGTAACTTCACTTAGATGCCTATGGCTTTAAACACCACCTGTGCAGACCTCCATACTCACATATTCTGCCTGATGGATGTGTCCACATGGTGTCTAACAGACAACACCATCACAACATGACTGTGATGGGACTCTTGCTGTCTACCCCAAACCCATTTCTCCCCCACTCACCCCCATCTCATTGAATGGTGCCATCCAGCTGCTCAAGCCAAAAAGCTTGGTGTCATCCTTGACTCCTCTCTTTCCCACATATCTCACATTTAATTCACCAACAGAAGCTGTTGCCACAGCCTCTAAACACATCTTGACTCTCTCTCTTCTCTGCTATCAGTTCTGCTCTACCCTTGCCCAAGCCATCATGATCTCTTTCCCATAGGTATCCTTGCCTCTACTCTTGCCTCCTATCTTCTCCAAAGTAGCCCCACTGATCTTTTTAAAATGTAAATCAGATCAAGTCCCTTTCTTGCTTAAAGCTTTCACCTTGCTCTCCATTACAATCAGAGTTAAATTCAAACAGCAGAGCTTACATAGGGACCTCCCCTTACCACCCTACCCAAAGCAGTTACCCTTTTCCTCTCTTTTTACACTACCCTGTAATTTTTCTCTGTATAAAATTTATCACCATCTCATTTCTGATTTATTTTTATTAAAAAAAATTTTCTATTTTCCCAGTGAAAAATACATTCAACAAGAGCAGGAACTTTGTCTATCTTGTACGTTACTGTGTTTCCTGTACCTAAGACATAGGTCCTAGAGATTTGTTGAATGGCTGAATTGGTCTAGTTCAGTACAGGATTCCTCAGCCACTGTAGGCCAGAAAAACAATAACAAGTTCAACTTTTTAAGTCATCGGGTTAGAGAACCAGGCTCCTAAATATTACTAAAATGTATACATATGTGAAATATAACTGAAATTTATATATGAGTCATAAATGCCATTAACTTTTAAAAGCATTTCTTTTTTAAGACACAAAAAGGGAATAAAATGAAAGCACTCTGTGTAGTCCCCTCACAATATTTGTTACACATCGTCACCCGGGGAAAGATTGCTTTCATCACTGTCATAGTTTAAATGATGCAATGCCATTCAGTCGTCACTCACTTGTTCTGCTTTTCCTACTTGAATCATTATCCAGATGGCACACCTGTATCAAACACAAGCACAGATCGCCACCTTGTTAGGTAGTGCGTTCTTGTGTGAAATAATTTTTCCCAAAGTTTAATAAAATCTTCCAAGCATGAGTAGAATGCAACAAAACTGTTTTGCTGTCTGGCATAGACCTGAAGTTAGTGCAAATGTTCAAATCCAAGATGTTATTTTTAAAAATGCTCACAAATTCTGATGATCAAGGTCAGGTACTTAGTTTTCAGTTCAGTTAAACAATTATTTACATATTTATGCCCAATTATGGAGACCTGTTCCTCAAATAAATCCATTTTGAGAGCATCTAATGCAGTCTTTAGGAAAAATGACTTTTTTTCCTCTTTACATATACTTATAGTGAAAGTTTTCCTTTTACTGTCAGGGTGTTACATCCTATAGAAATATCGTTATATGTAAGTAAGAAAGACATCGAAAATAAATAAGGCTTATTACATTTTACAAATAGCATGTTTAAAACTTGAAACGTATTGTCTCCTCTTAGAATGACCTTTACTTTCTTCCTTTAAGAAGCAGCCTTGGTCAAACAAGAGACTTTCCAGTGTCCGTAGCATCTATTTAGACATCATTCTTAGCAGCAGCAGGATTTTCTCTCGTGATATGGAGCTGTTAGCTCGAGATTGGTGTGGTCACTAACAGACCACTCAGTTTCAGGCCCGAATGTGATTTCATCCAGTGTACACATTCCATGCAGTTAAGATAGATTTATTTACCCTCAGTTCTCTCTAGAGATTCTCTAAATGGTGAAACTGGCAAAAACCAACGCAACACAGATGAGGTTATCAATATGCAGAAATAATTTACTCTATCATTTAGGTTGCTTTGGTTACAAGAAACAGAAACTGACTCTAACTCATGAAAAAGGAAGTTTGTTAGAGCGATATTAGAGGCTCTTAGCATGAATTAAAACTGGGTTAAGAAATGGGCAAGAACCAAGTTCATTCCAGAGGCTAGGAATCCAGAAACATAATCATGTCATAACAAGGGTAGACTAGGAAGGATGCAATAGAATGAAACGCCAACACTTTTTAGTCTATCTCTGCTTAAGAGTCAAATACTAGGGAAAGAACATCTGCTTGGTGAGCTCCTTGGCTAGGGGAGGGTGAAGTCCTTGATTACCTACCTTACAAGGAGGAGGTCCCAGTGAGAAAAGAAAATGGATGGTGGGCAGCCAAAAACAGCAGCATCTAGGATAGCTGCCCTAAAAAATAGTACATTTATTGATCATGAAGACTGGGGAACTGCCCAGGACCGAAAGAGGTGACTAGGTTGAATTCCTAGGATTGAAAGAAATCAGTAACAATTTTGTTTTATACCATCAATGCACAGCAGTCCATATGGTATCCCAGAGAGGAGTGAGGGGAGGCCAAAAATTAAAGGACAAAAATTTGCCTTTTATGTCTACACAACTGTCCAGAGGGGAACATTCTCAACATAAAATCCTTGTGGTAGCATTGAGCTATGAAGTGCTCCATGGGTTTATCTTGAGCATAGTTGCTGGGGAAAGTACACATGGCCAGTATAATTGATGCTTTTAGTTTATTTAACATTGCAATATTCCCTGTAAATACTGAAATCAGAGATGCTTACAATTTCGGTTTTTTAATCAGTTTTCTATGAGTTTTGTTATTGTGAATCAGTTCCTGACTGGGCCTGTAAATTCTAGGAGGCTAGAAATCTGAATTCTTGTACCTGCAAAGCTAAGACACAACTCCGGGGTTGTGGAGACCCCACCTAATTATAGCATGTATTGTGGTCCTTCATCCTCTTCAATACCATTTGTTTTGTCTTATAATTATTCCCTGAATGTTGACATTTGTATAATATATAAAACATACACTTCTCAAAGGCAGAGTCCTATTTTCTCTGTTGCTCTCAAAGTCTAAACTATCATTTATTATAGTTTCTTAAAGAATATTCCATGGAAAATTCAGTGATTTTAATAAGCATTTTGTGGGAAGGGGGGAGAAATTTATGGTTAAATGTGTTTGGGAAGCAAAGTTCAGTAAGTTTCTTTGCTGCGGGTATTAGAAACACCCTGAACACTTACTGGGCAATAACTCTGTTGCCCCCTAGTGATAAAGTGCTTAACTTCAGGTTTTCCTTCCTTTCTTTGCGGGTCTGTTTGTCCTTGTAGGTTTCCCTGTCCCTCAGCTCTATCCAAGCCACGCTGCTGGTGACTTTATTTATCTTCCTCAAACACAAATCTAATTGTGTTTCTTTTCTGCTTAAAGGATTTTTATGGTCCCATCATAATAAATGACTCAGTTAACTCAAGAAGGAAAATGACAGGTATTGCTTGGGAAGTAATTCCTTCTCAACTAGACATTCTCCTGAGATTTTTATTAGTTATTACTGAAGAAGCAGGTAGGGTGTTTGTGCTTGATCTTAAAAAGTGGGGCTAACACCTCATTGCCCACAATGCCAGGCAGAGAGTAGAGCTCAATAAGTGCTTGGAGTTGAATGCAATTTCACACCACTCACCATGATACCATCTTCTACTTCTCTACGGCCAGGCCCTGTCCAATGGGGAGACGAGGTATCAGGGCCGAGTGAGAAATCACTGGGAATATAAGATATTCTTGCAGTGAGAAAAAGCCTCTGGCTCTTTTAAACCTCAACTTGATCATATATCCTAGAATAAATTTTTGTTCTTGCCATTACAATATGCCAGTAGTTTAAAATCAGCAGCAGTTGATCTAGTTTGTAAATACGAGGGTGGATGTAACAGAGTGGAACAAAGAGACGTGTAGGTAAAGGAGAGGGTGTTGAAACTGGTGTGTGGGCTGAGGAAGGAATTAAAGGATCGTGAGGTACAGACCAACTGGTTTTTGCTAATTAATACTATAGTTGTGAAATAAGAAAGGAGAGAAAAAATGTGATAGCATGTTAGTGATTATTTTGGGATGAAAAACTTATTAGTACAATTAATTATTTGTTTTAAGCATTGTTTTTTTTTTAAAAAGAATATCATGCTCATCAACAATTTTAAAAAGTGAGAAGATTCACATGCAGTCTGAAGCTGATAATTAGTTGGCACCATATAGATCCTGTAATATAACTAAAAGGAAGTGTGGACTTAGCCCTTGAAATGTAATTATTAGTACACACAAAGGTTGCAGCTTCTTTTGGGAGGCTGTCTGATAGGGTTTGACATGCTTCCAATCATTTAAAAAAATCTGCTTTTTGATACAACATGACAAACTTGAGGATATTTAAAAGTAAATGTTAAAGTTGTTGAAAATATGGGTCAATGGAAATTTTAAGCTGCTTCAGGAACATTTTATTAAAGTCTGTGGAACGCTAATGTACAGTTATCCCAGACCATGGTTAATGAACAGACATTATCAAGATGAACCTGGTTCCAATTTATTTTAAAGCCATTAGATCCAAAACCCATAGATATACAACTCACTGTTTAAGCAGTATTTGAGCACAGTACTTCGGGAATAGAAGTTCAGAGAACTACCACTTAATGCATTTCATTATGCTGTGTAGTTCAATATAGCCTGGAGGTTCTCATAGTAGGATGATTGTTTCTTAGGACATTTAGATGATAATACCAAAGCCAAGGAGAAACTTGCTGGCAGATGAGCACCATCTTGGATGAATCCACAGAGTGAGATTTGGTCCTCAGCTCTGTTAGGCTTAGAAATCAGTATTACCAGTTCTTTTGAAGTTGATGAAATCCTGGGAGGCTGATTTATTCCAACAAAAAGAGAGACTAATTAATAAATGTGAAAACCAAGCTATTAATTTATAATGGCAGCAATAACTGACAGGATCATTTGATACCTGCCATTTGTCATGTGCTCAAGTGTCCTGGAATCCACTCAAAAGATTGAATTAGAGGCTACGTAGAGGGGCAAAATCAAGGGAGAAAGGCTTGATGAATGACTAATGGAGCGAAACATCCTTGTTTAAATATTGGCACCTCTTCATTAACCTACTGTTACCTTACACAGCCTAAGGAACTGTCTTGGTCTTCTCGCTACGTGTCCATTAAATCCCTTCATTAGGCTTGTTTGGCTGATTAAAAATAAATATTTAAATTATTCTGTTATTCCCACTTAGCTCCCACTTATAAGTGAGAATATGTGGCACTTGTTTTTACATTCCTGAAATATTTCACTTAGGATAATGGTTTCCAGTTTCATCCAAGTTGCTGCAAAAGACATTATTTCATTCCTTTTTATGGCTGAATAGTACTTCATGATATATATATGTATATGTATGTATCATGATATACATACACACCACATTTTCTCTATCCATTTATCAATTGATGGGCACTTAGGTTGATTCCATATCTTTACAATTGTGAATTGTGCCTCAATAAGCATGTGGGTGCAGGTGTCTTTTTTATAAAATGACTTCTTTTCCTTTGGGTAGATACCCAGTAGAGGAATTGCTGGATTGAATGGTAGGTCTACTTTCAGTTCTTTGAGGAATTTCCATATTGTTTTATACAGAGGTTGTATTTGTTTACATTCCCATCAACAATTTATAAGTATTCCCTTTTCATTTCATCCACACCAACATCTATTGTTTTTTGACTTTTTAATAATGGCCATTCTGACAGGGTTAAGGTGGTAGCTCATTGTGGTTTTAATTTGTATTTACCTGATGATTAATAATGTTGAGCATTTTTTCATGTTTGTTGACCATTTGCTTATCTTCTTTTGGAAAAAAATCTATTCATGACTTTCACCCACTTTTTGGTGGGTTATTTGTTTTTTCTTGCTGAATTGTTTGAGTTCTTTGTAGATTATGGATACTAACCCTTTGAGAATATCTTCTCCCATCCTATAGGTTGTCTATTTACTCTGTTGATTATTTCCTTTGCTGTGCGGGAACTTTTTAGTTTAATTAAGTCCCATTTATTTAGTTTTGTTGTTGCTGTGTTTGCTTTTGGAGTCCTAGTCATAAATCCTTTGCCTAGGCCAACATTCAGAAGAGTTTCTCCTATGTTTTCTTCTAGAATGTTTATGGCTTCAGGTCTTAAATTTAAGTCTTTAATCTGTCTTGACTTAATCTTTGTATATGGCAAGAGATAGGGGTCCTGTTTCATTCTTCTGTATGTGGCTATCACAAAAGTCCAGTTTTATCACAAAACTATTCTAAGCACCATAGAAAGATTAGGTCCCAGACAGCAGGGAGCCAGAGCCCACAGCTACTGGGGGAAGCAATGGGATGAGAGGTGAGGAGTACAGAAAAGGAAGCATCTTAGAGAGTCCTGTTCGCTCAGAGGACATAGTTGCAGTAACCTTCTGGATTACTGGGTTGCTCTATCATGCTTCCAAACATTCGTGGCCACTTCTGGCCACAGAGATCTTTGATCTGGACTAGAGATTGTTTCCTAACTGAGTGGGGAATGCTCCCTGGGAGAGAACTCAGATTGGAGACCTTGTAGCACTCTGTCACATCAGGAATCACTGGGATGCTCATGGTCTTGGGAACCAGACAGCTCCAGAGGGATCAGCTTGGGCACCTGTATGACAGCAAAGTTTATTTTAAAATGTCACTGCTTAAGATATGAAATCAACCTAAGTGTCTATCAACTGATGAGTGGATAAAGAAAATGTATATATATATACCATGGAATACTACTCAGCCATAAGAAAAAATGAAATAATGTCTTTTGCAGCAACTTGGATGGATCCGGAGGCCATTATCTTAAGTGATTATCTTAAGTCAGAAACAGTCAGGTAATGCATGTTCTCATTTACAAGTGGGAGCTAAGCCGTGGGTACACATGGTCACACAGAGTGGCATAATGGATAATGGAGTCTCAGAAGGGGGATAGAAGGGAGGGTGAGGGATAAAAAATTATCTGTTGGGTACAATGTACACTATTCGGGTGATGGGTATACTAAAAGCCCTGACTTTGCCACTGTATGATATATCCATGTAACAGAACTCCACTTGTACTCCCTAAATCTATTGAAATAAAAGAAAAGAAAAAAGAGACCATTATCCTAAGTGAAGTATCTTAGGAATGGAAAACCAAACATCATTATGTCCTACCTAGGGGATACAGTGAACACTATTCTGGTGATGAGCACACCAAAAGCCCTGACTTAAGCATCATACAAGATATTCATGTAATAAGAATACTTGCACCCCCCCCTTTAAAAAAAGAAAATAAAAAAAAAGTCACTGCTTTAAATCTAGAAGAGTTTAATATAGAATTTAAAACAATTGATAGGATTGATTCACAGCCACTATTGGAAAAGTAGGGATTAGAATGTAAATTCCGTGAGAACAGAAACTATGTCTCTTTTGTTTCCTGTTATAGTTCTGATACCTAAGGAAGTGCCTGGCACACAGTAGGTACCCAAAAAATGTTTGCTGGAAACGACAGGATGAACACAAGTTGAAAGGGATAATAAAACTATATAGCTTTATGTCACTCTCATTGCCATCCTAGAACCTTTCCATGAGTCCAAACTCTATTGTGCTTACAGCATAGTGAGAGGAGATGTCTGAGAATTTGTTAGCGAGAAAATAGCAATCATTATTTCACTTTAATTCTACATAAGTTTAAAAGCAATGTTACATGGGCATCCCAACATAAATAAACGCCAGGTTAATTTTTAAAAATCAGATATAAAAATTTAAACCAAAGTGTGTGGTAATATTATTTTCTGAAACATCCTAACAACTATAACAAAATAATAAATTTACAAATTATGTTTCAAACTTATAATAATAAGCTGTTATATGAAAGAATACAGTGTATATTCATTCAAACTTTTAAAAAGTTCTACAGATAAGTTAAACAACTCAAAGATGGTAGTAGGGTACAGATTTGGTGGTATTTTAGAGGCATATCTAGAAAGTTATTAGAAAAATCAGAATTTGGGAGATTTTATACTTATTTCTGTTCTTAAAAATAGTGTTTAATAACAGTAAAATAATTTATATTAATTATATTATAGGACATAATAAATTTTAATTGTTAAATTATAAGACTTTCCAAAGATAATATTTAGTGTATGATTTTTTTTCCTGGAAGAACATAACAATGTTTGGAAAAAAAGTTGCTGTACAATTTTGTTTTTATACAATTTAGATCCCTATCTTTCTCCCCAGTTCAAAGTTTCAAAGTAAAAAATGACGAGAGGGTGATATATGGCTTGTAGAAAAAATGATTAAACAAAGTATTTCTGATTAATGATCTAAGTCAAAATTTAAATGGATATATTTTAAATCAGTTCTACCTTGAAACACTTTTGGAATACATTGCTACAGATGATTAATTCACTCTTGTGGGCCAGGAGTTGCATTTTACATCACATAGAAATCATTGCTATTGTTGAACTGACAGATGGTTAACTGCCAACATATTGCATTGTATTAATGTTAGAGGGAGGGCAGAGCATTGTACCCTACCTTATTTTGGGGGACATGCCCAGCCTTGTTCATCCCAGCCTAAGAAGTTCTTCTCCTTTATTTCTTTTGGTTGAGTTCAATTCTTCTGGAGTGTTTCTCTTTCACTGTTGCTGGGGTCTTAGTGTGAAATCAACAGAAACTTTCATTAGGATTTCAGAAGTTTCCATGTTGGTTATTCCTCTTGACTTATCAATAAAGCAAATTTCTATCTTGTTTCTCTCTATTTCTTCAGTAAAAGGATCAAAGTCCAGCTTCTTATATAACACCAAGACAACTCAAACATGGTTCAATATCTGCTTCTGGTGGTATAAAATATTGATTGTGGATTCAAAGCAAGCAAACAGATACAGAGAAAATATTTATTTTTTTGATCATCTTGGATATTGCTCAGAGTATGCTCTCATTTCCAAATCCCATTTGTAAAGTACACATTATTTCATCACAATTTATTTCAACTTATTTTCATTGACTGGGTAAACAAGTTTTCAGATTATTTCCCCAAAGGATTGATATAGCAACAAGCTGTTAAATGGATCTCTCTAGGTCATAAGCTTCCTTCTGCTCCCTCTGGCCTGAATTGCAAACTCTCTTATTTTTCTTCCTCTTTTAGCAAAGTTTCCTGCCAACTTCAGAAAAAAAATTTGTAATTTGTTATAAATGAATTCTCTTGGATTTGAAAGGCAAAAAAGTTATAATTCTAGCTGTATGTCTTCTATATTAATGGTAATTGTTAAGATTTGTCCCAGAAAATTTATACTTGAAAAACTTATCATCTTAGTAATATACTTAATATGATTCCCATCAGAACTCCAGGATAGTATGCTTGCTTTAGCAGATAAATAAACATATGAAGGAAGGCACTCTGGAATCTATTAAAAAGCAACCCTATTCAATTAAGGAAGCTAGTGATGGAAATTTTTTTCTAATAATTTCAAGGAGGAGGATTGTGAACACACTGCTGCATAAATGATCTACTTCATATTTTCTGGAAGGCAGATGGGCAGCTCTTGTCCAATAAGGTTCATTCATACAGAGAGCAGGTCTCTTCAGTCAAGACACAAGAAACAAAGCAATATATCCCAAATAAGGACTTATCTTGGGTGCTTAAAGCACTGGATGAGGGGGTGAGGACTTCACAAACAGGTGTCAGTCTGTGAAGTAAACTCTTAAATTAGAGGAGGAAAGTATGAATTTGTTCACAAAATTCAACATACGATTTTAGTAACAAAAATGAAGCTTATGCTACAATTTACATGGACTATTATTAATATATAAGTCTAGCATTCAGCAAATCTAAGTAAATAGTATTAATATATTTCTGTAATTAAATGATAGAAGTTTGGTTAATTCACCAGGTTAACAGAATCGAACTTGATCTTTCTGTTGTTTTTCTTCTCCCTCTGGATTGCCTGGCCCTGGAAAATGACGTGCGTTTCTTTTTAAGAAGGAAAATGTAACTTCTGGATAAACTCTCCTTGTTCACTTATAAATGGGTCTTCTTTATGAATCACGTGGTGAAGTAATTGTTTCTCAAAGAACCTACACTGAATTGGTGCTTTCATGTCATTTTTTATTGGTTCACTTTATCCCAAATTGTGATATGAGAATTACTTAGGAGGAAGCTAGTCAAGAAAAACATGCACATTTGCATACACAGTAGCAAATCTAGACTGATCATGATCTTCCTTATTGTGCTGTGACTATTTTCAACCACCAAATAGTCTATCCCATGCTAACCAAAATGGTAGCTGCTAGCTACATGTGACTACACAAATTAAATAAAAAATTCAGTTCTTCAGTTGCACTAGCTAAATTTCACATGTTCAGTAGCTACGTATGGCCAGTCATTACTGTACTGGACAATGCAGATATCAAACATTGTCATCATCACAGAAAGTTCTGTTGAATAACACTGTTAGTATAATCCTGTAACTTGCCATGATAATTTACTTCTTTAATAATGTTTTTTTCATAGTAATTGATATTTTTTATTATAGAACTATAGATAAGCCAAATAAATTCAACTATAATCTGCTAACCCTATGATGCACAGATAACTACTTTAATATTTGGTCTTTATTTTTCATGCTTCTTCTAAGCATATAAAAATTTTAGATGAAAATGCAACAAACTAAACTTACTTTTTATACTTTATCTCATAAAATAGGAACATTTCTGTGTGTCATTTTTTCCTCCACATTATTTTACATGGTTACATGATAGTTATTCAGACGATTGCTGCATGATTGTCAATATCAATATATACTATTCCTGCACTATACTTCATTTCACAAGTTTTTTATTTAAGACATAATTTTAAATTTCTCTATTATATTCTATAGGTAAATCTTTGAACCTATTTATAATTACTTTCTTAGTAAAAATCCTAAAATTAGAATTCATGGGTCTTAATTTACGTTGGAAACGTCACTTTTAGGAGTTGAATTTGATAGAGGGAAGTCTGAATCCAGGTTTCCTCACCTGTATAGGACAGGGTTTAATGAAATGACCTTAAAGTACCCTCCTAGCCTTCCAGATCGAAGGATTTTTTTTAATGAGTGACAAAATCTAAAGTTACTAAAAAGTTAGAAAGAAAAGGTAAACAAACACATAGGCTTGAGAATGCAATTTAATATATCCGATTTCCTCTCTTGTGTACACACAGTATTGTAATGAAATCCGGGATTTGGAGCCGATCAGGCGGAAAGGTATGACCACCAGGTGGCAGTAGCACACAAAGCGCTTTCTTTGGGTGGTGCTTTGACAGGTTTGCATGCAAGGGTGGAAGTGAGGGTGAAGTCCCTTGACCCATGAGACCTTCCAGAGACAATGGCGTGGAGCCACCACCCAAAAGGGGAAGAGAGCAAGGGACCTCCTGGGGAGAGGGAAATCAGAGAAAGGAGGTTACCTGGCTAGGTGATGTCACTCAGCGGCACCACACCGCGGGGAGTTTCTGGGTCAGAGAGCTAGGAAGGGCTTGTATAAACTCGGGGTTTGTCTTATCTAAGGATAACAGATGTTGGGCGCAGTTTCTAGGGTAAACAAAACAGGCAGGCTCTAAATGACTAAAAAATATGCTTACTTGGGCTGTACTTAAAATGACTGGATGTGCAAGAATTTGAGTTGGGTGCTGCTGAGCTTTTGAACAAATAGCCCTGGCCTGCAGTAAAGAAGTAAACATAGGGCCAACATACAGGGGCCATCTTTGTAACAAGTATAACTTATACCTTATTATTCAATCACTTAATCAACAAACACTTATTAAGTGTCTACCATGTCCTGAGCACTGTGCAAGGAAATGTGCTTACAGAGTCAAGGAAGATGCAGTCCCTGACGTTAAGGGACTTAAGGGAACTGGAAAAGGCTTCCTGAATGGCAGAGTGGGACTCTGAAACAGTAAACCTGAACTTGTCGATCTTTTCCTTTTCATGGGTTTTCCTAGACCAGGCATCCAACTAATAATAATTATTTTACACTGGGGATACTAGATAAACACATTTGAAAAATGTGTTACAATCAATCTACTTTTACCTCTAATTCCATCTCTAACCAACCTCTGAAAACAAGTTCAATTCATTATTATCATAATTAAAACATACACAGGGATGGAGGTGGAGGGAAAACTTGGCAGTCCCGAGCAGTTATTAGGAAAGACTTCTATCATTATGATATCCAAAGTCGAGCTCATTCTTCGTTCCCTTTTCCCTTGGAATTTGGCTAAACTTTGGCATTTCTACTTTTTTGTTTGCTTGTTTTTGAAATAGGGTCTCTCTCTGTTTCCCAGGAGAGCAGTGGAGCAGTCACAGCTCTCTGTACCCTCAAACTCCTGGGCTCAAGCCATCCTCCTGCCTCAGCCTCCAAAGCACTGGAATTACAAGTGTGAGCCATTGCACCTGGTCTGGCGTTTCTACTTTTGTTAACTCCGCTATTGTCCCACCAAGCCGACATAGAAATTGTAAAACTGTTTGTTTCCATCTTCTCCTTCAAACCCAACATACAATGAGTTGCTGAGCCAGCTAGATTCCATGGTCATAATGCCTTTATTAAATCTCCTTTCCTTTCTGTGCCCTTGGCATGATCCTGGTTTAGGTCTTCATTTCCTCTAGCAATTATTTCCTAAAGCATCTCCCTCTCCCAAATCTTGCAACACATTGCTCTCTATAAGAGATTGTTCTTCTATAAGCATAGTTCTAACTTCATCATTCCTCTGTTCAAAAGTGCCACAGCAGACTTCTTACTCTGGCATTCAAAAACTCTATAGGACAACCATCCTTTTCTTGGGGTAGCGCTACTGTCCAATGAATGAGTAGTGAGGGCAGTACTGCTAACGCCTGCACAACACGCCCGCATCAAAAATAAATAAAGTAAAAAAAGAAACCCTACAGGCCATTATCCCAATATTCCTAATTGCTCAAAGTGTATCTTATACTATAATCTCAGATGTTATAGAACACTAGCATTCCCCAGCAAGTGGCTTTGCAATTTTCTTCTCAATGTCTTCACTCATAAAGAACTTTTTTCTTAAAATAATTTCCCCAAATCAGATCCAAATTCAAGGCTACACACAAAACCACCATTTTCAAAAAACCTTTCCTGATTTCCTTAATTAACTGAAAACATACCTGTTTTTAAACCAGAACTTTTTCTGGACCTCTTAGTGTTTGTCTTACTCTACCTTGTGGTCAAACATTTGTGTATATTTTTCTTCCTCTATAAGACTGAACTCGGTGTGAGAGTCTTTCTTACTCATTTATGCAACTTTTATGGCTACCGTTAGAATGCATTAAAATGTGTTGTGCTCTTTATATGTAGAGCACAATGCACTCTAGGTGGACATATTTTTGACTGACTGTTGACTAGGTAAAATGTTCAGTAACTGTAATAAACAATTCTGGTATTATGGACAGAGCCATGAAACTGTTTCATGAAGTTACAAAAGACATGAAATTCCAAAACAAGAATACCCACGTACACACCTTTATGATTCATTGTTGCTATAAAAAAGTTGTATGTGTTTGTGATTTCTTTTACCCAAATAGAATTTTAACAAGTGAGGATTATATAAATTCTTTAGGCTACATAGCTCTGATCGTAATCAAAAAGGCCTAACAAGTCTGCACGACTCTGGGTTAGGATTTTTTTCTTTGTCCTTAGCATGAAAACGATTTGTATTTTAAAAATATAAATTTTAGAATGGGAGCTAAATGTTATTTGTTAACCATTGTTGATATTATTAATTTCTAGATGAGCAATAAAACTAATGAGGCAATGCAATACAAGTTTTATAAATATTCTGTGACTTGGTGGCAACAGGATTTAATTAATGAAAAATAGGCAGATAATATCACTTAATAAACAGTTGCTGGAGTTAATATGGCATGAGCCTGTCCTTGGATATGGTATTTGTCTATGTCCAATCAAAGACAGAGGCAGGTGATGTGGAAATCCATAACATTTTCAATTACAGATAAAGAGAAATATAAAACACAGGAAATCTATTGTATGGAATCAACTGTGTCATAGAACTGATGGTTGAATAAATTGACTCTACAGAAAAACTAGTACAAACAGGACAATTAGTTAAAAAGACATAACCAGTAAAACAACAGCTAACTTTGAAGATGCCATTACCTCATATCAATCAATATATGATTCATCAGATAAATTTCAGATTTATGTAAGAATGTATAAAACCCAAGTTCTTGATTTCCGCTGATGATAGATTGATTTTCAGTAAAGGACTGACAATTAAAAACTTTTTCAATTATTTATAATAGAAAATGGCTTTGTTGTCCCACTGAAATTATGTTTTCTTGGTGCAGAATCTTGGAAAGGCCTCAACTCTGCATTATGGGAATCTGATTCTAATAGTATGAATACATCTCTAGCTGAGCACATTATTAGGGACTAACTCATGGTAACTAGTAGCCAAAACCTTCTTCCTTTCACCAAGTTCCTGAGAGGTTCTTCATGAGATATTAAATAGTTGCTCTTGGAGTCTGTACCAGAGCCCGTAGAGACAGCCTCGAGGGATTTTGGGATATCATAATTTACTGCTCTTCCTTGGAAGGTACTGGATAAACACTGCCAAAAACCCTGTTCTTTGGTTGCTCCCTTTCTAGGATATATGTAGACTATTAGTCCTTCCTGGTCAGTTAATTTTTTAAACACCCTAATCATCTTAATGATCAGATCTGGATACTGCTTCCAAATCTTCCCGGCACATACCTTGTTCCTTTTCTCTAAGCTCCAACTGCTGCCTGTTTATACATCTGTATCCCCCATGGTGAAATAAACACTAATTATACCACACCATAGCTATCTGTTACCTCTCCTTGCCTGGAACAAAAGTTCCTTGAGGACAGGATCATTTTTAATTGGAGTACCCATACCCAGATACTCCCTGACATATGACAGGTGCACAAAAAATTACTTGTGAAATGAATGAATGAACAAAAGACTTTGTCAAATCTCATGTATGTGTTTACACTGTTTTCTCTCAGAGAAGGTGGTCTTTTACAAGTTTTAATGAAAACTTATTTCACCCATTATGTACTAAGAGATCCACTTTTTATAACCTGATGAAATATGCTTTGTAATGCTGTAAATTTTTGGCTCTTTCTCAAGCTGGACTTGATTCATCCTTTGATCATCTTCCCTGGAGCTGTGGTTTAAAATGTCACAAATTGCAACTGGTTCTTTTGTCTTTCATCTCACCATATAGCTATGTTCTTAAATTAAATATATACCTGAGAATGACAGAAGTATGTCCATGAATAGGCAAAATGTGTCCCTAAATGGACCTCTGTCCTTAAATAAATTTTTTCTACTTTTTTCATCTCTTTTTTAGGCCCATCTTGAAAATCAACTTGCTTTTATACAAATTAATAAACTAAAATGTTTCAATAGGAAGTTAATTACTAGTTACAATGAGCAAATGTTAAGAGAAGTAACATCTGCTTCTGAAATGCCAGGTAATTGCTGGCAAACAGAAAAGATTATCTAAATTGTAATTTAGAGGGAGTAGTCAATGTTAGTAGGACTTTTGGGTTTTAAAAATCCCTAGTAAAGAATTCAGCTGTTATCCTTATTTTGGAAGTAATCCTACAGTGAAAGCCAGCCAAACACTATCAGGAAGTGCTGACCAGTAACTTTTCAAGTTAAAAAAGGTGTTATATTAGTATTTAAATTATGCCAAATATCTTAGCTATTGTTTTATTTAGAATTAAATGCATTTTTTACTTTGCAGTAAAATTTATTACCAAATATATACTTTATGTAAAACAGGGAAAATTTAAAATCTACTTATCTTTGAGTTCTAATGCTGATTTTGCTATAAAAGCAAAATTATAATTATGCTTCTTACTAAAACTGCATAATATGTGAGAAAGTCTTTTCTATTCCCTCTGCTCCTGTTGTTCTTCATGCTAAGGTCAAATTTTTAGTTTATATTTTTTACATAAAAATTGTGCACCTATTCATTAATTGAATTTGTTTTTATGTCATAAATCATTATTCACTGAACTGCATATTTAGTGAAGTTTTTTTTTGAAAGCCAAGAAAGCCATAAGTATTGCACAAATCAGAGAAGTATCTGAATTTCTGCCTATACCACACACACAGATATATGGGTATCAGCTCACCTGGCTCACTCTCCAATATAAAAGGGTTATGATTTAATGTGGAATTCTAAGGCAGCACAAGAAGAAAACGATCATAAGCTACATAATCATTTCTTTGCCAAGTTTAGCAAAGTGGATGGAGGGGGAAGAAAGGTGGTGTTTACATGTAACAATAGTAATATTTTGGAGGTATTAAGACTGGAGTAGGCTACAGCCATTCAAATGAACAGAGGCAGTAGGGAAGGGGTATGATACAATCCGAGGGCACCATTTAGTTGAATTATTTTATTTTTAAAAGGCGTTTTTAAGGCTAGAGAGGGCTAAGAGACATTAGACACCTTCATAGCCTTTGTCATCTGGTCTTGACCAGATGTGAGTTGGCAGCACACATCCTCAAAGAGCTGCCTCTGCAGAAGCCTCTTCCCCCCACCTCCCCACTGGAGCGTCAATCCTAAAAAAGGGAGATCAAAACGACAGGCTCCAGGAACAAACATTACATCAGCTCTTTTGTTCTGGAGTGTGAGGTTTCCGTCATCTTTGTCAGAAGAAATCAGATCAAAAGGGACATACAGAGATCACGTCCTGTGAGCACAGCCAATCTTGCCCCCTCCCAAGGGACCTGGGCTCTTGGCACGCCTTGCAGGCGAGTCTGGGTGGAGTTAATCCCCGAGGCCCTCAGCGTCCCAAGCGATCACAAGTATGGCCAAGTGCGGAGGGCTCCCCGGGCAGAAATGCTCCTTTCCATCACTGGAAAGAGCCACCTTGCAAAAACAGCATTTGGTCGTCCTTGGCATCTGACTTATCTGTTGTGGCGATCAAGACATTACCAGAGTCCCATTAAGACAATGCACACCCAGTGCGCTGGGTGGAAACATTAATAACGCATACTTAGGCAGAGGGTGGTAACTAATCATTGCTTTAGGTGGCCATTTGAGTGGCCTTTGGATCTGCTTTAGAGATTTAGGGATAGATGTTTAAAAACAAACAAAAACAAACAGCAAAAGTGGTAACAGATTATCGTATAGGCATTGTGTGTATATATGTATGCACACACACACACATATATATACATTTTTCCCCAAATTATAAAAGTTATAGATTCATTTGGCTTGCCAATTGCCAGTCACCTCTACAGGTGCCAGGGGTCCCGGGTTTCCAGGACCCTGCCTCGCCCCCCATAGAAGGCTCTCTTCTTCCCTCCCTAACTGGACATGGAGCCCCTGCTTTCCCTCCCCTCGTGGCCAGGCCACCCGCCCAGGTCCCAGTTCAGAGCCTGGCCACTGTCCCCTCAACGTCCCAAACCCCATTGCTGCTGCCCACGTTCCTTCCTCTTCCTGGGCCACAATCTCGGCGTTCCCGGGCCGGATTCACGCAGTGGCGATAGGAACCCCGTCGGGGAAGACCTCTGGTGTGGACCTCGAGCACCACGTGCGACCCTAAAACCCCAGGTCTCCTCTCCCGCCTCGCCGGGACACATGCACCGGGAGCAGGGCCGGCCAGGCGCGGCCCCTGGCGCTCGGAGACCCCCAATGACCGACGGGCCGTCGCCGCTGCGGATTCGCAGGTCCCGCCTCACACCCGGGACCACCCCGCCGCGCCTCGGCCGCCGTCCGGCGGGAAGCGCAGGTGTGTGAGCGGGGAAGGGAGCGAGCCGCGCCCTCGGGCCGGCGTGGGCAGGGCGCCGCGGCCTGCGCAGCCCCGAGAGCCCCGCGTCGCTCTCCCGAGCCAAGGTTCTCAGGAGCGGGCCGCGCAGAAGACGTTGGCGGGAGGAGTTAGCGGCTGTTGGGAGAGCGGGTTCAGGGCACAGCCCCGGCACTCTCGGGGTGGGCCGCCTTCCTCCCTCCCGGGCCGGGGCGCCGACCCGAAGGGGCGCGAGTGCCGACGGCGACCGCCCGCCCTGGCACGCCCGGGCAGGGCCTCGCAGGAGCAGCCGGAGGGCGGGCGGTCGCCCGTTGGCCCCGCCGGGGTCCCGAACGCCCGGGGGTCGCGGCGCGTCCGCCGGCAGCGAGTCAGGTGAGGAGGTCGCCATGGCGATGCGCCCGCGGCGCGCACGCCCGCTGCGGTTGGCATGGGAGCGGGCCCTGGGAAGCGCCGCTGATTGGCCGATTCAACAGACGCGGGTGGGCGGAAAGAGATTAGAGCGCAGCGCTCAGGCCGCAGCCGCAGGGTGCCGGCGCCCCGGCTGGAATCTATCGACACCGCGGCCACCTCCCGCCCCGCCCCGCCCCGCCTCGCCCCGCCCCCTCCGGTGGCCCCTCCGCCCCAGTCCTCGAGTGCACTTGCTAGTTGCTGCAGGCACACGCAAAGATACAACGCCGTGGACAGGGGAGCCCGGCTGTGGGCTCCAAGCAGGTTTTGGGGCCTTCTGTCTGGTGGGAGGAGGGCCGTGGGGTAGCACCCTGTTTGTCACTTGGGAAGGGGACATACTTTCCCACGGTAGTGTATCTTGGATCTTTTGTTTGGGGTCAGGGGAGATGACTGTCATGGCAGGGAAAGACCTAGGCCCGTAGATTTAAACTCCCAGACAACGTGTGTCTTAGTGTCTCACCTTGGAGGTTTGTCAAGATGTCTGTCTCCTTCCAGCCCTCAAGCAGGTCCTGGAAGCAAACTCCTAGAGATTCAAATCACTGTTTTGGTTCAGAGCAGCTTTGGTCGCTTGTGCTGTGGCTCACCCCCTCTCAGCCCTAATAATTACTGGAAAGATCAGCAATTGGTGCTGATCCTGAGGCTTGCTACTCTCTCCGTCCCTGAGAGTCCTTGGAGCCCCCGTTGGAGGGGAGGTTGGCTAACCGGCTTGTCTGTTTGTCTTTCTCTGGTGGCAGCAGCTTGTGGAGTCTGAGACAATGCGTCGCAGCAGCTCCAAGAGCGGAGTCGTCGTGGCTCCAGTGGCTGGAGGTCCCGATGCTTGTCAGATGCTCACCAGAGCCCAGCTGGGCCAGGATCCCCCACAAAGAACAGTGCTAGGGGTGCTAACTGAAAATGGGCAGTTCAGGAAGACGTGTGGCCAGGTAATGATTCAGAAGTACTGGGAAAGATGCTGGCGGAGAATGGCTCTCCTGCTATGGTGGGAGGTACTCTGCTCTTTCCGACATCGTGTGTGCGGTGCCCCTTAAGTATTAGAACCCTGGAATCTGGACTATAGGGAAGTCGATTTTTAAAGATCGCCTTGACTGATCCTGTTTTCCACTTAGAAATAGTGACTAATTTTCTTTCTTATTTTTCTAATATCAAGGAAATCAGTCTAGGAATTGTTTGGCTTAAGCATATGTAAAGTGATTTAAGTGTTGGGCTAAAAGGAACTGTGAATGCCCCAAACTAAACTATGAAACTGGGGTTCCTCCAGGTCAGAGTGCTGTTTAGACTGATGTAGGCCATGCCTGAAGCAACACTGGGTAACCTTTGCTGTGCTCACTGGGGAGAGTGTTAGAATCAGGATTGGGTCAGTCTAGACTAGATTGCTCCAAAAAGGGTGCTTTGAAAGCAGACATCTCCCAAGTATTGACTAAGCAGCTGGGCTGATGGGTAATGGGCCCTCAGATATCAGTTATATGAGCTTAACTGATCATGGATCCCTTCCTTAACAGATTAAAAACAGTACATTCCCATTTCATAGGTGAGAAAATTTGGAAGGTTTAAGCCGTCACCAAAAGAAAGTTATGGTGGAAGCTAGATTAGAAGCCTCTCATCTACTGACTCTTCAAATGATCTCTTCAAAGCTATGGAGAAAATTGAGTGAAAGTGGTTTTAACAAACTTTAATTTGCTTAGCAATGTTTACTTTTTAAAATTTAAAGCCTAAGACTTGGCTTTTATGGATTTTCAGTTGTGCCTATGCAGAATGGTCTCATTTTTAATTCCTCTTACGTGGCCTGCACCATCTCTGCATTTCCTTGCTCTATTCGTCTATGACCTTCTTAGAAATCTGTTTTCTACCTTTCCTTCTCTCTGTAAGCCTCCAAAACCTTCTTCTGCATCCTTACTCCCAGCTGATGACTTTGCATCCTATTTTCTTAAAAATATAGAAGCAACCAGAAGAGCATCTCCACATGCCCCGTATACTCTGCCATCCCCTTCCTGTTGTGTGACTGCTGCGTCCCTGCTCTTAATGGGAGGTGCTCATGTACAGTATACAGTAATACAGTATACCTCATGTCCTCTTACTTCTTCAAGGATATCAATCTAGCAGCTCTTCTCTCATCAGTTTTTCCTTCTCTACTGGGTCAAATCCTTAAGCATACAAACATATTGTAATTTTTTTCCATCTTAAAAACCTTTCAACTACACGCTCTTTGTAGCTTCTGTCCCATTTATTGAAACATTCCCTTAAGGGTTTGTGTCTCCCACTAGCATGTAAGCTCCATCCAGATGAGGATTTGGGATGTTACGTTTTCTTTTGTATGCTCATTGCTTAGAACGATAGGGTACCACATAATTATTTTTTGGATGAATACTGTCTGTAGTTCTTCTTTTGACTCAAATCTTAGTCTAGTCCTTTCCTTACTTGACTGATCAGCAGTATTTGACATAGGTAAACATTCTTTATTCCTTAACATGATTTCTTCCCACTCAGCTTGGAGAACACCACTCTCTTCAGGTTTTCTACCTAGCTTATATTCCTCAACATCCTAGTTCTTCTTATAACTCTATTCTCTAAAGGTTAGTTTAGAGTGCCCCAGGGCTTAGTCTTTGATCTGAATCTTGCACTCACTCCCTTAGTAATATCTTTAAGTCTCCCAGCATTAAATACCATCTGTTTGTTGATGACTCATTTTTTTCTCTGGCCTGGGCCTCCTAGCTGCACTGTGGGTTCACCTACTGAGAGCCTACTTGACACCTCCACTTAGATCGTATAATAGGCACCTCATACCATGCAAAACCAAGCACCAACCTTTTTCCCTACGGCAAGCCTACTCTTCACAAAGTCTTCCTTGTCTCAGTAAACGGAACGTCCATCCTTCCTGTGATTTAACCTCAAGACCTTTGTCATGCTTGACTCTTCTTTTTTTCTTGCCCCACATCTAATCTAGTGAGAAAATACTATTGACTCTACTTTTTGAAATGTCTAGAACCTCTTCACTTCTCATTTTTTACTGTTAACTTCCCTGATTCAAACCCCTGTTATGTCTTGCCTAGAATTTGCAAGATTCGTAACTGGTCATCTTACTCTTATCTTGCTCTCCATACCTATACACAGCCAAAATGATCCTTTCAGACATAAAAGAATCATTCCACTCCTCTGCCTAAAATCTTTCAGTGGCTTCCATCTTCGAATAAAAGCCAGTCCTTAGATGGACTATGGTAAGGCCTGCATGATCTGGGCTCTCCTTTCTTTCTGGCCTTATGTACTACACCGCTCTGCCTCACTGTGTTCTGTCTGCTCCTACTATATCTTTTCTTCTTTGTCTCCTCCGTCTCCCACCTCTCCAGGACTAGAATATAAATCCCATGAGAGGTAGTCTTTTTTGAACATTTTGTTCACTGCTAAATTCTGGGCACCTAGAATAGCAACTGGCACATTAGTTCAGTAAATGTTTGTTTAATGAATATGTGTTTCCACCTAGCTACATGTATCTATATAGCAAGAGTCAAACTTGGCAGTAACTTGGAATCAAGGTTATCTGTTTATAGTAACTGGTGATTGTGCCCTTTATAGACTTTGTGATTTTTTTTCCTGTACTATCATAAAGGTTTTTTTCTTTATAGACATAAGTCACATATTGAACTTGATAAAGGCAAGGGAAAAGTTACAAAACCACATACTACTTAGAAGTAGCCTTTAACAGTAAGCAGCAAGATAAATTATATAAACAATGTTAATGCAGTAGATAGAGCTAGCATTTGCGTGAAAATAGCTCAGGTTCATAAAGCTTGCCCACCTGCGCTGGTTCAACCGATTTGCATGCCATCTAACATGACTCACCATAAGAAGCAACAGTGTTTGACACATTATACTTGTTCACTGTGGTGACACCACACTTGTTCCTATTGTTAATGTTATAAGAATATAGAAAAGGAAGAAGTGATTGAGAAATTTCCCAGATAGTAATTGCATTAAGTCATACAAAAACATTCTATGGCCTGTAAGTTTCTAAATAACTGGGCATAAAATGGGAACTTGATAGAAGACTGGTGGTAGAAAGTCACTGTTTAGGGAGGAAGACTAAGGAACTCAGTAAATAAGGGTTAAGAGCTATTCTGACTGCTTATAATATCCCCAACATGCTATAAACATAAAAGCCAATTTACAAACTTCCCCTTACATGTGGTACTTGTTTCATTTTGGAGAAGAGCTATAGCTTTTCTTCTTTCTATATAATCATGAGTTTTCTTTGATACCTATATGAGGAAGATGACAAATTTTAGGTAGCTCTTTTCCCATATATCAAATGTCAATGAAGATAAGGGAAAAGTTATACTTTTGAAGCTTCATTTTCTGGAGTTAAATTGGCAACATAGATATTTCAGTTTAGGATCATCTTACCTTCTCAGGTTGCTGGTTTGAGTCACACAGGTTCATATCACCATATGATCTTTGGGGTGGCCTCTACTGAAAGATTTAACTCTTTTTTAGGGGATCACAACAATCAGGTGTTTTTCTGGATCTGAAAATGCCTTTCCTCCAGCTGGAAAGAAAGCGCTGTCTGACTGTGGGGTCCATGAGCCCCCCAAGCAAGGGTTTGACATCTACATGGATGAACCTCAACAGGGGGGCAGAGACAGCTGCTCAGGCAGAGAGGGGATGGCATTTGAGGATGTATGTGAAGTAGACACCAGCACACTCAAGTCAGACCTTCACTTCCTGCTGGATTTCAGCTCAGGTAATCTGACTCATCTACGACTGATGGTGCCCTGTATTCCTAACTGCGTGCTGTGTTCAATAGCAAGTAACTAGCAAGAGAAAAACAGAAAGTAATGACTATATTCACAACTGCCTGTGGAGGGTTAGTGGATGGAAGAAGCTTTTAAATTAAATGACTTATCTGACAATGTTGAACCCCTGCAGTTTCCCCTATGCTGGTAGATTCATCTCTCCGTTCCCAGTCTGAAGATGCATCAGATTTTGGCATAGATGTGATAAATGTGACTGAATATGCTGAAGAAATTCATCAGTACCTTAGAGAAGCTGAAGTGAGTTTTCCCAACTTCTATTTTAATCTCCAGAACCCCAGGCTCTTAATATTTACATAAGTTATAAACTCCCTTGGCCATAACCACTAGTGAATGACACTCTTGTGACAGCTAAACATAAGAATATCTATGAAAAATAATAGTTGTGATGGTGAGTGGCGATAACTTGGATTATTTCTGTATGACTCAAATATTTAAGTATTTCACTGTTGGGAATAACTCATATTGCCATTTCCCCCTTCTCTTAAGTTATTTGTTAACCAGTGACATTATAGAACCAGGATTTCATACTTCCTTCCTCATCGTGGTAAAGATTTTGTTTGGCTCTGAATCCTCCTAACCTTTTGCCCATGAGATTTTTAAAAATAGCGGCTATCCCGTGAAGTGATCTTTCTGATATTGCCACTACTTACGTATCAAAACTTTTCCCCCACACAGATAAGGTACAGACCCAAAGCTCACTACATGAGAAAGCAGCCAGATATCACGGAAAGCATGCGTACGATTCTGGTGGACTGGCTGGTGGAGGTTGGTGAAGAATATAAGCTTCGAGCAGAGACTCTATACCTGGCTGTCAACTTCTTGGACAGATTCCTTTCATGTATGTCTGTTCTGAGAGGGAAGTTGCAGCTTGTAGGAACAGCAGCTATTCTTTTGGCTTCGTAAGTGTTCTTTCAGCTTGAATAATGTGAAACTATCGCCTGTCAAAACACTTAATTTTTATTCCCTATTTATTGAAGAAACTCAGTGCTTGATAATTAAAACTATTCACGTCTCCTTTGATAAAAGATCGTAATCTTCACAGGATTTACTGAGAAACTGAATCTTACCAAATGTTCGCTCTTTGCTTCAGATGTTTAAGATTTATAGCAGCAAGTTCAATATCTATCACGAACGTGTTGAAGCAGCCAACAGCTCGAATTCAGGATCAAATTTAACTCTTTTGCAGTGTGGCCTTTTGGCTGTATTCTCATACAAGTAAAAGTTGTATTTAAAGAGATTTTACTTACATGAAAGCTATCTTCATGATCTAGCAAATGACCCATAATAACACAGTTTGTTTATTTGGTTACAGTGAATAAACTATTATAGCTGGTTCCTGTTACTGTCAGTCATTCACAACGCCACCCCATTGTGTGGGAAAAGAGAGCTGGGTTGTGAGAGCTGCCGTTAAGTGACCTGGTGCTAAGGGGTAGCTTCCTTTCTGTTCTTCTGGTCCCATACATTCTATTATTAATGCATAAAAACTTGACAAAATTCTCCTAAAGAAAGTAGAAACAAAGCAAAAGGAAAGAATTGATAATAGTGAAATTATATCATTATCTTCCTCTTGGCTATACAGTATCATTTGCTAATTCATTCGAGAAAGTTAAACGTGATCTTTTTAAAAATTAAAGGCCCATGGGTTCTTTTTCTATCATTGTTTTCATCATAACATTCTTTTTCCCAAAATGATTTGAGGGCTGTGGAATTAATAGAAATTTACCTATAGTGTCTGCCATTCAGAATCTTTCAGTGTATCAGGGGCCAACTCTAAAATTCTCAGTTGGAAATTGTTTCTGTTATGACTCTTATTAGTAAGTACAACATATCCTTGTAATACCCATGTTCTCGGTCTGGAAACAAAGCTAATATTTTCATAGCCCTGTGCCATTTAGTGGTATTTAAGTAGATATGTGGGTACAAAGTAAAGAAGTCTGCAAGGGTGTGTTGTAGCATGGGAGGTAGAGCCATGGCTTCTAAGCTTTACTTCTAAAAACTTTTTACCTTTCTAAGGAAATACGAAGAGATATATCCACCCGGAGTAGATGAGTTTGTCTACATAACAGATGATACGTACACTAAGCGACAACTGTTAAGAATGGAACACTTGCTCCTGAAAGTCTTAGCTTTTGATCTGACAGTGCCAACCACCAACCAGTTTCTCCTTCAGTACTTGAGGCGGCAAGGAGTGTGTGTCAGAACTGAGAACCTGGCCAAGGTATGTGTGCCACCTACATGACTTCCAGGAAGGAACTCCCGGTGCCAATCTTTCCCAGTTATCCTTCCGTTCTTCCTTCCTTTTCAGTTTTATTTCCTGCGCCCAGAAAAACTTCTTAGGAATGGAGGAGAGCTAATTTTAAGAATACAACTTCTGGTTACAAGACATTACTACTGACTACATTTGGCAGGCACAGATTGTCTAATTACCCAACTATTAAAGAAATTTAAACTTGGAGACTGTTCCCTTCTTGGATATGGACCACATGCAAAAAACAACTCTTAAGTTTACAGAATGGGAACAAAGTAAATGTAGTTTAGTTCTATTCTCATCCTAACATATTAAATAATGAAGCATTATTTAATGATTTGAAGTTATAGAAATTTAGTTGAAGACATTAAGGTATGAGTTTGGTCAACTTGGTTTCCAAGTTGGTGGTTTCCAAGTTGTGGTGATCTAGGATATTTGGTATTTATATGCTATACAAAGGTAAGAAGGATGTCTACATAAATTTCCCTATATGTTTCTTCTAATCTGATGTGTTCCCACTTGTCCTTTTCTAGCCTCTGAATTACATGCATATGCTTGGTAAATTAATAGTTTTAATATAGTCATATGTTTCCTTTTAGCTAAAGACTGTTCCCATTCCAGCTGCCAGAGCAATGCTACTTTATCTGACCAACTTAAAACTGCATTTCTAGGATATGATAAGAAAAGTAACCTATCACATATACTATGTGGATAAGCCAAATACCTGTGTATTGAAATTTTATTACAATATAAATGTTATTCTGGTTATGGACAGGCGTACCAATTACTATCCCAGTGAATAATTTTGAGTTTCTATTTCTGTACTCTTTACTAGATGCTGGTCGATCAAAGATAAGACACAATTTATTCCCTTGCTATTTCTAAGTTTACTTGTGGCCTTTGCCAAATTTCTAATTCCAATGAGATTTTCTCTCTTGTGCTTAGTATGTAGCAGAACTGAGTCTACTTGAAGCTGACCCATTCTTGAAATATCTTCCTTCATTGATAGCTGCAGCGGCTTATTGCCTGGCAAACTATACTGTGAACAAGCATTTCTGGGTAAGATTCTAACTTCTTTCTAGATGAAATTCAAGACCTATCTAAAATCTGTTCAATAACTCTCAAGGCTTAAAATAGACTTGCCTCTTATGAGGGAAAGTTTAATAAGGAACTGGTTGTCTTGACTGCAGACTACAACATGCTACTGAGTCTTGCAGGTCAACCTTCATGACCTTGACTCAGTGGCTTTATTCTATGAGGACTGAGATTGCAGGAAGACAAGGAGATACATCTCATGCTCCTTCAACAGAAGCAGGCCTGGAAACCTCAATACCCATTATTAGGCATGCAGGGCCCTTGAGGTACAATCATTGACCACTTCAAGCAAAAGTTGTTGACTTTTCCTATCTGTGTTAAAAAAAAACCTGGGTCCAATTAGGATGGCCAGAAGATTGCACCAGGCTTTCAAGGCAACAGGGCAGTTAGTGTTGCCTCTTGCCCGAGAAGGTGGCAAGATCAGAAATGGGCCCCTAGGTGTGGTTCTGGAGGCTCATTGTAGTGCTAAAAGAAGTTGAGTGTCTACTTTTCCTTTCTGGAATACTTATTTTTTTCTCCTGTATTTTGACTAAGGATCTTTCATATTCTATACAAATAGGATGGTCAGGCAAGGGGGCTCTTTAAAGACTAGTGAAAATCCCACTCATGAGGGAACAGAGAAAGTGAGCTGCCCCCAAATTGAGCATTATCAATATACAGTATGAGCACATTTAGAACTCTGGCTGTTCTGCCTAATATTTTGTATCTAAAGTCTCTGAAGGAGGTTATGCTTGCTTTTGAGATGAAAGAGGATACTTACTGAGAGATTAATTCTCTTTATTTCACAATCGGTTATCTTCAGATTTCTAATGTCTTATAAAGTTATGTGAAGCAATTTTTTTCTTTTGTCTTGATTAGCCAGAAGCTCTTGCTGCATTTACAGGCTATTCATTAAGCGAAATTGTGCCTTGCCTGAGTGAGCTACATAAGGCGTGCCTTGATATGCCCCATCGACCTCAGCAGGCCATTAGGGAGAAGTATAAGACTTCAAAGTAAGTCACTGATATTCTCTTATCTTGGCTCTCTATTTAAAGCGTAATGGGTTATAGTAATGTCAGAATTAAAAATAGAACAAATTGTATATCTGGTACTAGGTTGGAAGAGTAAGGTTACGTATTAAATCAAGAAAATCACTTTGGAGAGGCCTAGATTTATAATTTGTCAGGTTGTAGTACTGTAGTCAGCCAGCTTCCTTCCATTCTGTTAAAACTGCTACAAAGTTTTCTGTGGCCCAACTGAGACTGTACAGAACTGAAGTCCTTGGCTTCTTCTGACCTTGCCTTGGGTCTCATTTCAGGTACATGCATGTGTCCCTCATGGAACCACCTACAGTTCTTCCTCTCCAATAAGTTGCGGAACTGAAGCACCTGCAGAACTTTACCTCCAGATCAACAGAATTGCTCTTGATATTCATAGATTCCTGCAGGTTGGGTCAACCAATGTTGCCGAAATGTAGATGACTTTCTTTTAATTGTAAATGTATTTAGGTTCCCTTAGACTTTAGTAGCTTGTAATATAGTCTAACATTTTTTTAAAGAATAAACAACTTGCCTTATGACCATGTGTTAGGCTTATTTACTAATTAACATGGCTGGAATTTTAGTTGATAGTATTAAAAGTGTCATCTCTGTTTTAAGCATCCTTGTAAGTTCGTTTTGTAAATGTGGCATGCTATTAGGATTAAGTGTTCTAAGCTTCCAAAGACTTTCGTGTTTGGTAAATGACTACCCTGAGGCTTTTTCCCTCCTATCTCTTTACTCCTCAGATAGCTCTCCGTAGATTGGCAAATGAAGGAAAGGCTGGCCCAGGTAGGCTGGTGAAGAAATATGAATAAGCACTGCTCAATCTAGCTTCCCTCTCAAACCCAAGTCAGTAAGAGGCCTGAGGGCAAGGGCAAGGGAATGTGGGAAGGAGTCAAAACATAATGAGTGTGATGTGCACCCTCTGGGGGATGGACACGCTTGAAGCTCTGACTTGGGCGGAGGATGGGGCAGGGTGGGGCAAGGGCAATATACGTAACCTAAACATTTGTACCCCTATAATATGCTGAAATAAAAAGAAAAAGAAAAACAGGGTCTGTGGATGGAATATGGAATGTCCTTAGAGAAGATGAGGTTTCTAAGGCAGGTAAGTTGGCTGACTGAGTGGATGGGCCCATTCACTTGCCAGGCTCGGTGTCCGCCCAGGCCCGCAGGTGCTCCCTTCTCCATAGTCTCCTCCCCTTCACTCTGGCTGGGTTTCCTGCTGAGCATCTCCAGGTGTTTGCCTACACCTGTCCAGACACTATTGTTTGCATCAACTCGTTTGCTACCTACAAACTGGATTGGCTAGCTAACTGGCGAGGGAGAGAGCTACACACAGTGGGATGTTGGCTGGATATTGTGGAGTTTCAGTCACACACTGCAGGGAACATAAATATTCTCAACTGATTCATGGTCATATTAACTTTTTACCCTAAATATCCTCCTACTTCCCCCTGTGTTTACTTTTCACATTGGCTGCTCTTTCCCTGCATTATCAAGAGTTACCTGTAGGAGCAGGGACATATGTCCATGCTGAAATCCCATCTTTATGTTCAGTGTAGGGGCTATCACGTTCAAAGACAAAAGCAACTTTTTCTCGCTCCCCACCACCCCTAGTTTGTAAGCAAAGGAAGAAAGAAGGTATCAAAAGCTACAATCCCAGCAGGGAATCTGATGTTGGGCTGCAGTTGAAATGTATATACCCCTGCCCTTGTACCAAATGGAAATCCTTTTAATTGCATGGACGGTTGCAAAGTTGCACAGTACCTAAGGCTGGGAAGACAGCTGAACCTGACCCTTTGTCAAGCCCAGACTCAGCTAGTGGAGACAGTGGGTCAGGACACTCACATTCAAGCTCAGAACGGAAGCCTGTATTCTGCAACTACCCGCTGCAGGGCTGTACTTAGGTGCCTCCTTGCTTCTGCGAGCAGCTTGTGCTGGAGTTGGACTCAAGCATAAAAGCAAAGTACTATCAGGCTGCCTGCTCTACTGTCCCAGCCTCAAACTGAACTAGAGATGGGACATTGGGTAAAGGTATGGGTCAGATGCTGGAGGAAGGCATGAAGTCAACTTAGGCTTATCCAACCAAGCTCAGCTCTACTGGAATGGATTTTCTCTCCTCGCTTTAGTCTGCAATGAAAACAGAGTAACATCTGGATATCAACCTGTGGAGTTGAGTGTCTCAAATCATCACAGTACTGATTTTAAACTTCTGTCATGTAGAATATGTTTTCTGTAATTTGGGTGATTTTTAGCAGCTCATTCTTTTAAGGGAATTGAAACTGAGAGGCAAATACAGTGGAAGGCCAGTAATGCCTTTCTCTTTCACCCAGAAATTTATCCCTATCAGACACCCTTAGACGGGAGACCAGGGTGCTAATTCCAGCTTGGCTATTAATTATGTGATGCTGGTTGCAGTCAGGTAAGCTAAATTGTCTTAGCCAGCCCCAAATGTCTGGCTTACCACCTTAAAGATATGTCCCTCATGTCACTCTCCAGTGTATGTTGGGGAAAAGGAGTTTTTGTTTCCACATGACCATCCTTCCCTAGGAGCCCACCACTGTATTCGTGTATTTGGCAGGTGAAGAAAGAGAAAGAATGTGGGGAAAACACATCCATTCTTACTGCGAGGGGCTGAGAAATGTAATTTAGCTGTAAGCTCTGGGAGGAAAGGGGAATCCAATGTTGATAAACAATCAGTCTTTGCCACAGTGGGCATATCACCTAGTGCCCTGAGCTTCAATCTCTTCATGAATGATGAGTTTGATTGGGTCAGTATTTGTCTCTTTTGAGTTACATACCCATTTTCACATACCTAGGTATCACTTTTAAAATGACTTATTTTTTAAACTTAACCTCTTCTTAGCAATAATATTCCTGAAATAATGGATGTGAAATGCTAGTCACATGTTTTCTAATACATGTTAGACTATATAACTACTGAATGTGTGTCACTTAAGATTCTGTGCTCTATCAGGTAGAAAATATCACCTCATGGGAATTCAATGATCTGAGATTCTGTCCAATTCTGTGGAAAATGTTTAGTACTTAAAATAGTAAATGTCAACAAGAATTCACTTTATTGTGTATCTTAAATTTGAGAGTACGTGGGCAAGAAGTTTGAAGGGGTCACGAGCTGCGTTCTCTCTTGAGAATGGCACTATCTTAGGATGATTAAGGACAACAAAAGGAGGTCATGGGGATTTACGCCTTTAAAATAGTGGGATAATATCTCATTTCATTCTTATTTCTCCTCTCTTCCCCTCCGCTTCAAGCACTAAAAGCAACAGCCGGGTAAGTGGGAAGATGGACATACTGTTTGGGATGGACAATTTGATGCGGCAGTTCTGACACTTAGGGCAAGAGCCGGGCTGGGAAAGGTGCTTAAAGGTGAGATAAAACGTCAACCTAGAACTTCTCCTAGAAATAAAGCATAACGGGAGTTATATGCCCTGGTGCCAGAATCCGTCTCTGTCTCACGTCCTGCTGTCTCTGCCCCGCCATTTCTTATCCGCGTCAGTGTCTGTGGCAGCAACCTCATGGCCCTTCAGTTTCCATTTCCCTGTTTCTAGAGTTTCTGAAATGAAATGGATGACATCTCTTTCCTACACTGAATGTCTCAACATATTGCCATTGGGATAAAACATGGGGCACACAGGCCGTTCCTGAGCCAGACCCCACCCACCGCGGCGGCAGCTCTGCTTTAGTTCGCCTGTCGTCCCTGCCCTATCCCCTCCCGCACACTGCTCTGTTTTTGCAAAGCAGTTCCCATGTCCCTGTACCACTGGGGGCTACCTCTGAGGTTATTCTTCTGAACTAATCTTTGGCATCAGCTCCCCCATCAGCTTTAGGTAAGTGTCCCTCAGGACAGCTGGCTGCCACTTGCCTGCCATCCCTTCATACAGGGCTGACGTGTGTCTCCCTGTGCTCCCAGCACTGGCTTGATGCTAGAGATTCGATAATATTTTGTTGAATGAGTGAATGGGTTATACTTTTTACAGACAATCAAATAGCCCTTGATTTAATCAATCACACAGTGGGAAGTGTAACACTTTTCAAAATACATTGGGATAAAATGAGGTTAAAAGAAAAAATTACAATTGAACGTAAGAGTATATCAATATACTGTACAAAGTTCATTCTCTTCATACTTAGTACATTTATTGTTGTATAAGGAGCTAAAAGATAAAGGAAAACTGTCATGAGGGTGTTGGAACAAAAGGAGTTTTCTAGATGAGCACTGGGAATACCGTGATGATTTGAGAGACAGATCCTGGCCTTTACTGTCTCTTGCCTTTACGTATGTCTTTACCTGCTTTAGAGGGAAAATTTTTGCCTTTAAAAGAGAAGTCTTCCTGAGCTGCCATTTAGTAAGAAACAACACCTTTATTTTGCATGTACTCTAATGTGTCATAAATCATACTTGCTTTTGAAATGCATAAACAAAAGCCCTTTTAATGGAATGATTTATTCTTCAATCCCTGAAAAAAAAATTCACTTCATGATGCCATAAAGGCCCAAAACTTTGGCTGTATGACATATTGGTAGCAGGGGGACACCTTCATCAGAGGCCCTTAGAAATAGAATGACGAGTGCAAGGTTATTTGTGCTTATGGAGCGGTTAAGTAGCCAAAGCCAACCAATCAGACCGAGCTCAGCCCCGGGAGCAAAGGTGGCGAGGCCACTGAAAGGAGGACAGGAAACAGCTGCAGAGAAAGGGACTTTTGAGTTGTAGGGAAGACTCTTGCAGGGCTCATACAGCATGGAAGATACTCCGCTCTGGCCTAAATTCAGATATACAACTTCAAGCCCCATCCTAGATGTACTGAATCTGAGACCTGCACTTCAAATACGGCAGCAAGGAAATTTGCATGCACAGTCAAGCTTGAGAAGCACTGGCTTAAAGAACCCAACTCAGTTCTAGAGAGATAAGAGCTTAATAAAATTTGGCTGGTATTTGCAGACTAGAACCTTCAAGTAGTGATAACTGGTTTCAACATCTCTGCTCCATCTCTGCTGTGACCTCTAGCTCTCACCATTACATATCTGCTAGAAATAAACACTGAGGCAAAATCTAAATAATTTTTAAGTGGGATTAAAAAAAAATCCACATTCTATTTGGTTCTCCATCCTGCACTCAGAACTTGGAGGAGTCATCCCTGTCCCCCTCCTGCTAGTGACCTCTATGTGGCAGTATAACTCTGAGAAATGTGCAGAAAGTCAGCATTTAGTCTCTAGTTACCATTTCTCTGCTCTGAGCTGTCTGTCCCACAATGGCACGGGGGAAAGAGTCCATGGGCCAGGCCTCTGCTTGCAGTTGGGAAGGACTCAAAGTTTTTCTCTCCTCCTTCCCTTTCTCTCTCCCATTAAACTAAAGAGACCAAACATCTCAGATCCAGACATACCACAGAACTATCAACTCCCCCTCTGCCTCAGCCTGGTATGTCTAACTAGAAAGGAACTCTAGAAACTGTAGAAGGACCAAGTTCTGGATCCAGGAGCAACATCTGGCCTTAGATCAGAGGGAGTTGGCAGATGAATAGGCTTCAGATGGAATCCTCTCGAAGGAATCCTCAAGCAGCACCCTTGTGGTGGTGTTTTCTGTGACTAACATGAGCTCCAGGTATCACAATGTTTGCGGTGTTGAGAGTGGGGGTGGGGGAAGGATCTGGGAAAGACTGGTTTGTATCCATGGACACATGTTTCATGGGTGGTTAAGCAAAGCATTAGTATATCCTCTGGGTGTTGAGCACACTGTCACGAACAGCTTTTGTAGCTCTGGGCTGGAGAGAATAGTCATAGCATGTGTTGATATAGCAACAGTGCATGGTCATTCAATGCTACAGTAGCTGGAAAAAGAATTAGTGTCTTGTATTTTTATTGCATATGCATTTTTCCTTGTACTTTTAACTACATTGTTTCATTTGATCCCCACAAGATTTTGTGAGGTTAAATAGGACAGACATTATTAGCCCCATTTTACAGGTAAGAAAACTAACTCACTTGGCAAGTTTAGAGTTTGCAGTGGTAGTTGATGGCAGTAGCTCAAACCCACTTATTTCATGCATTCCTTGACCTTGAGCAAGTAACTTAATGTCTCTGCGATACAATTTTCTCATCTGTAAATGGCAAGGAAAATAATTGGGTCTCACCCACATGCTAGTTGACACATGCAAAGTTTTTAGCCTAGTGTCTGCCTGTACCCAATAAGAGACGACAACTGTTAGCTACTATGATTACGTCACCAGCCCTCACGACGTTGTGTATAAATCCTGAGGTAGACTCTAAGCTACCTCAGTGCCACACCATGTCTCATTCCTCTTGGTATTCCCAGAGCTAGATGATTGCCAGCGGGTGGTAAGCACACCGAGAGTGTTTGTTAACCTGAACTGCAGCAGGACTCGCCCATGTGAATTTCAATAGAAAGCAGTCTCTGGGTCAGTCCTGGCAGCTGAGACCACACTGTATCTCTCTACTTGTGCTTCTCTATTCTGCTAGACCTCCTTTGGTCTTTTATTGCTTCTCCTGGAGGTGTATGTATTATCTATGCCTCTAGTTCTCCAAGCCTCAAGCAGAGTTTGAATAAAATCACAGTTCAGCTCCAGCTGTGTAGATTTCTACAGCCCAATGTGAAGCTCCTGCCTGCTGCTGAGAAAACACACAGATGTGATTTATAATCAGATTTCAGGGGAATGTGGCACGTTGTCAAGGTTTCATTTCTGGCCAAACAGGAGGGAGGAACTGAAAATGGGGCCTTCAGAACAAGAAGAAAATGTCAGGTGCTTAAAGGAAAACACAAAGCTCGGATTCTAAACAGTCGGATGATGCCACAGTAGCCTTTTGTTTTTGCCTTTATCTAATTCAGGAAAAGTGGATTAGACTTGAATAAAACAAATTCACTGCAGGTTTTACATATATGAATGCATATCTGTAAGCCTGTAGATACATGCCTACGTGGATGTTCATGTACATATATCTTTGTTTTGTTTCTGGAACTAGAAATCTTCACCCTGTGTAGCCAAGCCTCAGTATACAATGCCATATTCTCATTTAACAATCAGTTTTACTAATATAAATAAATTATTTAAAATCCTTCTTACTGTAATATCATGAAAATTGTAACCATAACCCATTATCAAGCATTAGCTGCTGCTATTATATACGACACATCGAACGGTGTGACTGTTAGCCATGAAGAATTTGTGACTTTACCAAAATGGATATTCATTCTAATAAACAGTTTTAAGGAGGAATTGCATAGGCCTAGGGGAGTATTTTGGGGCAGCAACTAATTTGCTAAATATAAGCAATCTTTTTCTTACATAATAGGAATCTTGTTGCTTTGGGCAACCTATTGAAAAAATAGTTTTTACTATTTTTGAAAGTCATCCATGGGGAAGGAAAAGACAGTGATTGCTTTATTTGAAACTTCCAAAAGGATGGAATATGATATTTAGAGCTACTTTAACATATGAAATACGAATAAGAGCTTTCTTGGTTGGTACAAACTATTTTTAGGTTTTTCTATACCTATGAGAATAACAACCTTGCTTAATTTAAAACATTACACCCCCTGTTTTTCCTTAGTTCGAGAAAACATAAGCAGATTTGACTTCACATTTTTTTCAGCACAAACATAGTTAGCTGACGGAAGGTGGGATGTGACCTGTAAGTCAATGACGGTCCCAAGCTGACCGTGAGATCGTCAGTGTAGCTTTAAAATCAATTGGTAACACGGACCCATGGTGAAGTCGGGTGATAATTTTCTCAGACACCTAATGTTTCAAAAAAATGTCACGCTATGAATTTTGATTATGGTTGTAATCTAAACTGGCTCTCCAATTTTAAAATGATTACATAAAAAGCATTGATTTGGTGCCTAAAACACATTTGCTCAGGAAGCACATTCGGGTAAAATGAGAGGTTTTTAAATGAGCAGCATACATTTCCTTCACTCTAGAAAATACCCAGATAATGTATTCTTCTCTTAATGACTTCTACTAATCCAAAGCTTTGATGCATCTGTCTTTATCTAAATGTATTATCGCCTAATTTCTGATGCTGGATTAGCTGGGCTAGTTCATTTTCTGTGAGCGAGCCCAGCAATCTCAGCCTTCACAGATATAGGGAGGAAGGAGTGTCTGAAGCACTAACACCCGAGTTCTGCAATGAGGCCTTGAACATGCCCCTCTCTCTCTGTGTCGTTAGAGAAAGAAACTTACGGTGAGAACAAGGAGTGCTTGGGATCCTTTCAGTTGTCTTTTACTTAATGCTTGCCTAGAGGTTGGGTTTAGTTTGGGTGAGGTGCTCCTGGGGTCTCAGTTTGTATAACTTTGAAGCAAAAGAAGGAAGGAAAAAGCATTCGACCAGGCAGGTTCAGGAGATGTCCAAGCTTTTGTGTCACATGGGGGACTTTTATGATTCAAAGGACCTAGACGGCAAGAGTCTAGGCCAATCTGGAGAAATGAGAACAAGGAAATAAAAAGAATTCCAAATAACAATCATCTAAAGTCAAATTCTGATGAGAAGTCAAGGGTAGACTACAGAAATTCCATTTAAAACGTGAATAATAGGCTGTTTTTAAGCCCGGTCTTAAGAAAAAGTATCTCAGAGGGATCCTGATCCAATCTTCATTTTAGACTCACCTTGTCCCTAGACTCATGAGTTGTTGTCATTGCGGAAAACCAGAATGATGTTGCTACAGAAGAAATGGTCACCAACTCACTGAATCAGCCGGGATTTTTCCATTTCCTAGGGGAGGTAAGAATGCGAAAAGGTGAAGGAAGAACTTAGCCAGCGATATGCTACTAAATATTTAACAACTGGCTTTCGGGGGGGGGGGGGAAGATATCTATATATATGTATATAAGTTTATTATAAATTATACAGATGTGAAGATTATGTGGCTCACAACTTATAAATAATAAAAAATATATAATATTCTTCTTTATAAATTCCATATAGTTAATTGATTCTTATAGAATATTTTTGTTAATTTTTGCTGAACTCATATCTATAGCCAATCTATGGTTGCAATTGAGAAACAAATGCAGTTCTCACACGAGTATTATTTGATATTTTCATTTAAGTCAATGAGTAAGTAAAACATCAAAGATACATGTTCAAAATCACTTGTTGGCCAATGACTTTGAATATTGGAAGAATACTGGAAGAATATTTTCCCACTTTTTAAGTACTATTTACAATGTAATGGCCAGAGACATGACACATTTAAAAAGTTTAATCTGCATTATTTACATTTTTTCTACTACTTTCTTAAGTCCAAACAAAGAATTGGCAAGCTTATTCATTTATTTCAGAGATAGGGTCTCACTCTATCACCCAGGCTGGAGTGCAGTGGCCTGATCATAGCTCACTGCAGTCTTGAACTCCTGAAATCAAGAAAATCAATTCTCTTGCTTCAGACACCCAAGTAGCTACCATGTACCACCATGCCTGGCAATTTAAAAATTTTTTTTTCTGGAGACAAGGTCTTGCTATGTTGCCCAGGCTGGTCTGGAACTCCTGGCCTCAAGCAATCCTCCCACCTCAGCCTCCCAAAATGCTGGGATTACAGGCATGAGCCACTTCACACAGCCATCAAACTTTTTCTTTTTTTTTGAGACAGAGTCTCGCTCTGTTGCCCAGGCTAGAGTGCCGTGGCGTCAGCCTAGCTCACAGCAACCTCAAACTCCTGGGCTCAAGCGGTCCTGCTGCCTCAGCTTCCCGAGTAGCTGGGACTTCAGGCATGTGCCACCATGCCCGGCTAAATTTTTCTATATATTTTTAGTTGGCCAATTAACTTCTATTTTTAGTAGAGACGCGGTCTCATTCTTGCTCAGGCTGGTTTCGAACTCCTGACCTTGAGCAATCTGCCCACCTCGGCCTCCCAGAGTGCTAGAATTATAGGCGTGAGCCACTGCGCCCGGCCCAAACTTTATCTATAAAGGCCATAATGTAAATATTTTAGGCTTATCAGGCCATATGGTCTCTATCCCAACTATCTTTGTCTACACAACTCCACCACGTAGCACAAATCAGTCATAGACAGTATGTAAACAAATGACTACATTCCAACAAAATATTATTTATGAACTCTGAAATTTGCATTTAATATAATTTTTATGAAGTATTATTCTTCCTTCAAATGTTTCAACAATTAAATATATAAAAGCCATTTTAGCTCATAAATCATACAAAAATGGGCAGTGGATGAGGTCTATGAGCTATACATAGCTTGCCATTCTCTCCTTTAGATACTCAACAAAACAATAAGCCCATGTGTAGCATTTGCCAAGTTCTGTGATATAAATATTCCCACCATGGCCGATTTCAAGCTACCAATCTGACGTCATTGAATGTTGGGAAGAGATGCTGTGTAGCATATCATTTTATAGTATTTCTACCCTGAAGGCATAATAGATAAGAATAACCCCAAGAACACAGATAATATTAAAATGTAGTAAAATAACTGAAATTATGAATCTTGAATATTTATTACCGTATTTCTAGTATAATTTATTTGTAAGCATATAATTTCATTTTTAGCAATGGCTGTGTTCAACAACCAACTGCCAAAAATTTCCAACATTTAACAGTTGAGAGTTGGTACAAACTGGCTCCACCTAACCACCAAACTTAGCCCTTATTCTGGAGCATACTGCATCTATTGACTCTGAGATTCCCACATCAAACACGGACACAGAACTGCCCTCCAGAGCTGCCCGCAAAGTAGAGAGAGTTCTGAGAATCTTAGGCCCTAAGTCACCTAGGAAGCTTTGCCGACTCTGCCTTCCACGTAGAAGGGAGATGAGGAGACCTTCATCGCCACAGGAGCAAGTGGGTTTTGACAGATGCCCCAGTGGAAAAATTATTGTAATCATAATAATGGTATTAATATCTAGCATTTCTTGAGTATTTATGTTAGGTTTATCTGCGTGGATGTTCCCTGGTCCCCTGGTTCCCAGTGTCAA
>CAUYRT010007658.1:0-94270 GCA_963574885.1 Lepilemur ruficaudatus
CAGGCAGGAGGCCAAGGCCAGGCTGTACTGCTGTCTCACCCCCCATCATTCCCACGGCAATACCTTTGCAGAAAATGAATAGCAAAAAGGATCCAGTGGAGATCACGAGAGGGCAGGTGAGACAGAGCTCCACAGGCTGAGGAGGCTTCTAACCTTAGGGGTTTCAAATCAGAGAGATTTGAAATAAAACTCATCGCAGCCACCCACATGGTGTCCTCCGACCCCCGCTGTGGCATTTTAATCCTGCCACCTCCTGACCACCGGTGCTTCTCTGTTTCTTCTTGGCCCGATTTGCTGCCTCTGAGTGAGGACTCCCTTGGAGGAAGGTCCCAGTCCCCAAAGTCACACAGCAGAGCTGGGAGGGCCCTTGGGTATCACCGTCTTCCCAGTGGGTTTGGCCCCGGGCTCATGTGGGCCCCAGAGTCCCAGCTCTCAGGAGCTCTGGAGGCAGGAAAGGCAAAGCCCAGTGAGTGGCTCGCGCTTCCACCAGGGAGCAATACCTGATTCACCTTAATCTGGATCTCCTGAGATTTCATTTTTAATTTTATTTTACTTTATTTATTTATTTTAGAGACAGGGTCTTTTGCTGTGTCACCCAAGCTGGGCTGCAGTGGTGCTATCATAGGTCACTGCAGCCTCAAACTTCTGGGCTCAAGTGATCCTTCTGCCTCAGAGTCCCAATCAGCTGGGGCTACAGGTGCACACCACCATGCCCAACTAAGTTTTTATTTTTAATTTTTTTGTAGAGATGGGGTCTCACTATGTTGTCCAGGCTGGCCTTGAACTCCTGGCCTCAAGCCATCTTCCTGCCTCAACCTCCCAAAGCACTGGATTATAGGCATGAGCCACTGTACCCAGCCTGATCCGTTTTCTAAATCTCTCAATAGACAAAGCTTTGGAATGCCAGCCCCTCCATCTCTCTGTGCAGCACTGCACACTGCACCCGCCTCGTTCCAGGTGCCCAAGCTCCACCTGTCCTCTTCCCTTTCAGATTCCTTGGTCGCAGGAGACGGTTGGTATGACCTGCTCACCTATCCTGGTTGTGCAGTGCACTGGGAGGCAGAGTGCCTCCCAAAATGCTGGGAATACAGGCGTGAGCCACCACATCCAGCCAGGATTTCATTTTATAAGGCGCTGATCTAGCCTAACAGTTTTCCATGTGGATAGAAGATTCCAGGAGTTGAGTGCCCACGGTCACCCAGCCAGTGGGGGCCACCTCGTCAGTCACAGTGGAGGCAGAGGGGCACCTGGGGCCACAGCAGAGCAGAAAGCCAGGCTACTGGCTGCAAAATGGGTGCTCTGGACTGGCACCCCAGCCACACTCGCCCGCCACCTCCCTCTCCCTGCCACAGAACCAGCGCCGGCCATGGAGTCTGGGAGGAGCCTGCAGGTTCTGCCAAAAAGCCAAACAAAACTCCCTGCAAGCAATTACTGTAGACACGGTACAGAAATGCTCATGGAAAAGTTATAAGATAAATGATAAACGCTTTTGCCCGACCAGGAACTCAGCTGCTGGAAGCCCCAATGAGATGAGTTCTAATGGGCAAGGTAAATTATTTTCTCTTCTACCGAAGCACAATTTTCTATCCATTTCCTCTTGACGTGTACAGTAGGATAAAAAAAGAGGAGGAGGGAGGCCGAGCGCGGTGGCTCACGTCTGTAATCCTAGCACTCTGGGAGGCTGAAGCGGGCGGATAGCTCAAGGTCGGGAGTTCAAAACCAGCCTGAGCAAGAGCGAGACCCCGTCTCAACTAAAAACAGAAACAAATTAATTGGCCAATTAAAAAAAAATTAGCCGGGCATGGTGGCGCATGCCTGTAGTCCCAGCTACTCGGGAGGCTGAGGCAGAAGGATCACTTGAGCCCAGGAGTGTGAGGTTGCTGTTAGCTAGGCTGACGCCACGGCACTCTAGCCCGGGCAACAGCGTACGGCGCTGTCACAAAAAAAAAAAAAAAAAAAAGTAGAATGCTGTGGACAAGGGGCTCCTCTGGGTATACAGCAGGCCTGGGGACTAGGCTGGGGTGGGGGTGGCCGAAGCACTCAGCTGATGTGGGGATGCCCTTCTGGGCTGCTGGCCCCCAGGACATGGTGGGGTGCTCCTGGGGCAGGAGCCCCAAGTCACCCAGGGCCTGGTGCTGTTCTTCAGAACAGCCTGGTGCTGTTCTCCCAGTGCTCTCTGCTGGGACAAGAAGGGGTGGAGGAGGGTACATGGAGTTAGATTCTAGCCCCAGCTCAGCCCCAGCATTTCTGACCCCAATCCTGGTGTTTTTACCTCCCTGAGTACCAAATGTTCTTCCTATTCTAAATTAATAGGACGTCCCCTTCCCCTGAGACATGGGAATGGGGCTTCTTGTGCATCAGGGAGCTTGGCCCTGTTGGGGACTCCTGCGGCAGCACCTGACTGAACCCCAACAATGGAATCCTGTGCCGTGCTTGGTCGGCAGCAGCCTCAGAACCCAGGCTCCGGCCCTGCTCCGCCAAGACAGGGGCTGTGCCGAGTGCACCTGTTTATGGCCGCCCTGGTGCCGCGCTGAGCAGGCCCCATGAAGAATGTGTGCAAAGGCCCACAGGCACGCCACTTCTCTCTCTCTCCAGGATAAACACCAGAGTCGGGTGGGGCAGGACTGGGGTAGGCGAGGTCGGCGTGTCCAGGCCTGCGCGCTCCTGTGAGGGTGAGGAGGAGCAGAAGCCTGGAGACTCCTGCCAGGGCCGCCAGAATTGGCTGGGAAGCCAGATCCACTGTGAGGAGTCGGGACCCCCAGGAGAGGAGCCTCAGTCCAGGCCTGAGGAGGAGGCCGGAGGTGAGGGCCTCCACTCTGCCTCTGTTCCCCAACAACAGAGAATTAGCTCTCCCCTTAAGGAAGAAATTTCCCATCCCCTAAGCCCCGTCTTGTGACTGTTCCTCTGTTCCTGACACATCTTCCTGGTACTTGTCTTCTCTCCATCCCCCAAGAAAGGTTCCGTAGCCAAGAGGGCCTGCATCTGAGCACCCTGCTAAGACACCTCAGGCCCACCGCTGGCAGGGCCTGGGCTGTGTCCTAAGGCTGGGCGGGGGTCCGGGTGCAGATGCAGACAGCAGCAAGAGAGGGGAGCAGAGCAGGGACGAGTGTGCAGGGGCACCCCTGTCAGGGCTGGCCCAGTGCCCTACTTCATCCAGCCTAGGCACAGCCTGGTGAGCCCCTCCTGCATCTGCTGAATTCAGTGGCTACTTTGGTTACCAAGTAACTGTACTACAGCTCCCATGCAAAGTCCAAGTGTTGTTTGCAATGGTGGGTCAGAACATCCCTGTAAATCCGCCTTGTTGGATTCAGAGGGCCATCTCAGGCACCAGCCCTCAGATCTGCTCACGGGGCCATAGTGGCCAGAAGTCTCCAGTGGGACAGAGCATGGATGCCAGCAACGCTCCAAATATTTCTTCTCTCCATCACTCCTGCCCTTCCCAGCCCACAGCACTCTCTTTCCCAAAGTCCAAAGAGCCCTGGGGTCCTTGGGCCTCATTCTTTCCTCCAGGTCCAAGGGACAGGGAGCTGTGAGAATATGATGACGGCCTGGAGGAAGACTCTGACTGAGGAAGGGGGAACTCTTGAAGACCGTGCCCTGCCTCTCCCTTCTCTCAGGCCTCACTCCAGAGGGGCCCTCGCGGGGCCTCTGAGACACACACACACACACACACACACACACACAGAACCCAGAGAGGCTCATAAGATCGCTCAGTGCATTGGACCCTGGAGTCCCAGCTGCCCTGCTGCTGGCTGCTGGTCCCACTCACGCCCCAGCCACAGATGCTGGCGGCTACAGAGGAAGGGAGGCAGACTTCTCCACCCAAACCCAACTGGCAGGGGCCTCCCCTGACACCCCCCAGTCCCCTGGACACTCACACTCCTTCATCATGCCGATGTCCACACAGCGCTTGAGCCGGCAGGCCTGGCAGTGGCGCCGGTTGTCCTTGGTGATGCGGCAGTCCCCGTTGAAGGGACAGGTGAACAGCGCCTTCCGCTTCATGCTTCGCCTGTAGAGAGAGCACATGCCCTGCCCTGGGTCACTGATCTTCTGGCTCCCCAGCCCTGGCTGCAGAGAACAGCTTGCCAGGGCTGCGACCACAGAGACCTGTGCAAGTGGCCCCCAGACTTCCATCCCTCCCGGCCGCTGGGCCACACTCCCAGGCTGGGTGCCCTCCACCCCTCCTCCTCCTCTCACTGCCTGCTCAGTTCCCATCATGGCTTGTATTTAATTTATATGATCTCTGCTCCCCTTCCTCTTAAAAATTACACAGGAAATACATGAGTAAATTTTTTCTAGTAAAAATGTGTTAAAATACTGAAATCTGCATGGTAGCCCTCATAATGTCTTATAATGAGCTATTGTGAAAGGCAAGGGTACTAGTCTCAGCATTAAGTCTTCTAGAGTCCAAGAGATCTGTGACTAGAACATTCCCCGTTCCAGGGATAGATGTGTGCACGGAAGGGAGCAAAGGCCCAAGCCACTGCTCCAGACATCTAGAGAGCCTGCCCAGACAGGGAAGAGGCCAGCTGAGCAGGTGGGGCCCTGAGGTTTGGCTTTGGCTTTCTGAAAGGCAAACAGAAGCAAGGGCTCTGTAAGAACAGAAAACTACTAAAGGGTTCTTACCTAAGAATCTGGTACCCCTGGTATCCATAAAACTGTGTGTGTGTGTGCACTCCGTGTGCACGTGCAAGCTTGAGGGCTCATTTCCTAATTCTAACGTTCTCTCCCACTGCCAGCCATGCCACGTGGACTTTGTGAGTCTGCATACAGGACACTTTCCCAGAGGCTTCTCATCATCCGTATCCTAGAGGCTCCTGTTACTCCTCCCAGCCCCACCAGGGACAGGTCCCACGTTTTTGTCCCAGAGCAGGTGACATATTTCGCTGGGGAAAGATGGTGGCAAAATCACTTTCTGCATGAGCAGCAGTACCTTCCAAGGAGCTGTTGAGTGTGGAGGAGCCCAAGCCTTAGAAGCAAAGGCCTAACCGCAACCCTTTCCCTCCCAGAGATGAGCTAGTGACATCACCTTCTCCAGATGTCAGACACTAGTTATGATTCTTGGTAAAACAAAAATGACTCGCTGCTCATGTTCATGAGAACATACACAGGGTTTAGGATGATCGCACTCATCAGCTGAAAGACTTGCTCCAGCAAGGGGACAGATGGGGACCAAACCAACTTGGCCAAGGGGATAGTGAAGAGACCAGCGTAAGGCTCTGCTGTCAGTCATAGGCAGACTCTTAGATCCATAGGGACCCAAGAGACCATTAGCGTAACCCCCTTACTTTATAGATGGGACCACCGAGAGTGAGAAATTTATCAGTCAGGCTATTCAGGAAGAAGTTAAGGCTTCTAGGTCTGGAAGTCTTAGGGATCTGAGGCTCAGCTTTTAGCTTCCTGGATTGTTTTCAATCCTAGAAACACAAAGTGCTCAATGAAGTTGAGTCCACAGGCAAATAGCTGCACGTGGCTGGCCCTTGAGCACATCTCAAGGCCAAGAGTGACCCAGTGGTTGAGAAAGCAGCTGCTGTTGGCTTTAGACTTTGGCTCTGGCACCCTCCTGTGACAACCTTCATCACCCAGGGGCCACCAGCAGAGCTGAGCTTCAAGGAGGTGGAATGGCCCCAGGCTGTCAGGGGGTGACACGGTCCTGCCCTGCAGTAACCAGTCAGAGAGAGATGATATGCCAGGCTTTTGTCCACCTTTACAGAAACAAGAAGCCTTTCATCTTTCACCTCTATACCTCTACTGCAGCTTGCCAGAAGGACAGGAGAATATGGAAGCACCTTGTGCACTGTTAGGGCTCCCCAGGTATGAGACATGATCGTCGCCATAGGGCCCGTTTATATATTCCAGGACGGGAGTTTGGTGACCCTCCTTTCTCCTTTCCACTGGTGGCTCTTGAGGCTTCACCTGTTGCCACAAACACTCAGGCCCCAGACTGCCCATAATTCTCTAAAGCTACTCACAGACCAGAATTTTCTAGTTCAGAGCTAATTCTCATTTTTTTCTTTTTATATTTTCACAACCAGGCACCTTGCCCAGGGGCTGAGGGACTGCTCTATCCTCCCACCCACTGTCTTGTCTGGCTCAGAGCTCTTCCTGTTAAGCCTCCAGGGCAATCGGCACCAAGAGCACACATCACCTGCCAGCCCAGTAGGCACCTCCAGAGACACAAGCCGAAGCCTCTCACAGCGCTGGGCTGGGGGCTGCGAGTTTCCTGGGGCCCAAGGAAAGAGGCAGCCCCAGTGCCCTTCAGAGGCCCATCTGTCCTTCCTTAGGCTCTAGGGGCCCTGCCTCTGCCCCTCACTGGAGGGCAGCCCCCCACACTGCAGGGTTGCCAGGAAACAGATCTTGGCTCGTCACCATCTTTCTTTTATCTTTCTCATGTTGTTTTAAATCTGAAGCCCAATCTCAGGATTCCACACACCGGAAGGTTGGAGATAGCCACTGGGTTCAACTTCGCCTGACAACAGGAATGGACTCTGATGAGGCTGGGAGTAGGGATACAAACTAATGCTGAACTGGGTTACAAGAAAATACCGAACGGGGAAACCCCAGTGCCCTGGCTTCCTGCTTAAGAGTCATAGCACATTGAAAAAGGAGAAGAAAACAGCATGACACTCTGGAGAGTGGGGCCAGTGCTCAGGGGACGGAGAGCTCACCCGCCGGCTCTGATAGACCAAAGTCCTTCCCGGAACCCAGATCTCAAGAGCTGGCCTTTCAGGCATGTCTGCCTCAGCGTGGCCACAGTTTCTGTTGGCTCAGAGGTCCTATTCTTCCCTGTTCTGCTGCCTTCTAAGGGTACTTCCACGCATGTGGCTGTCATTTAGTCTCTGCCCATGAGGAGTCAGGGCAGCCAGACTGCCCAGCCCTGGCTCTGTGCTTTGTCCTGAAGATCCACACCCCACCCTGCTTTCCTCCCAGTGCTCATTGCCTATGAACTAGTTCGGTTTTGAGAAACAAGAGCCTCGGGTTTCTGTGGGAGCCCATTTCCTCAGCTGCTCTCTGAGCATGAACCCTGTCATCCTCTGGGAGGTTGGCAATTATACCCTGCTCAGGAAGGGGGGTAAGGGTGGTGCAACCAAGCTAAATATAGATGCAGTTTCTAGAAAGCCGGGGGTGAGAGAGGACATTGACCGACTCTCATGCCAGAGACCAATTTATCCAAACACAAAAGAGACAAGAAGCTCACAAAAGCATCAAGCGCCTGGGGCCAGGGCCTCGGGCCTGAGACAGTAGGGCCTTTCTCCAGTAGGTGGCCTCTGCCAGCAGAGACACACCTTGTGTAACACAAGCGTGGGGTCAAGTACCCCCTCTGGGCTCTGTCTCCACTGCAGCTGTGTGTCACAGAGATCCCAGTGCCTGGGCAGGATACAGGAGCTAGATGGAGCTGCTGATCTGAAAGCCCTACATGAGGCGATGGGAATGTTAGCAGCTTCATTGTAGCGATCATTTCACAACGCATACATGTGGCAAACCATCGAGCTGTACACCTTAAATATAGGCCATTTCTATTTGTCAATTACACCCCAGTAAAGCTGGAGGAAACAAAAAAAGAAAGACCTATGTCACCTGATTGGGGCCAGATTTGCATGTGGCAGCATCAAGGGGTTCTCGGCAGGTGGGTTTAAAAAAGCAGTATGCAAATTGACCAACGGGTTGAAAAAAAGTAAAAAAACTAAAATAAAATTTTAAAAAGTTTTAAAGGAAGGTTAACACTGTAGTAAGAAGCATAGCTTTCTTTTTTTTGGGAAGGCAATTTAGCAATATGCATCAAACATGTTAAATGCAGAGACACTTCTAACATGGTAAATTCACTTCTAGGACTTTATTTTGTGGGTAGAGCAGTCTGTGGGCCCAAGGGTGCTTACTGCAGCCCTGTGTGGAGAAGCTGAAGTCTGCGCCAAAATGCCCATTAAGGGAGGACTGGTTTGCTATGTCATAGAACCTCCATACACCACAATGTGACTGAAAAAGGCAAGAATGCCGACATGGAAACAAGCTTGAAGAAATGTTCTTTAGTAGATAAAAGCAAGAAGCAGAATGGTGACTATAGTACACTCCCCCCGTATGCGCACATGCGTGCACACACAAACACACGCATACACACTCCTACACACTCATAAAGACTCTGAAAATGAACATAGTGATCTGGTAACAGTGACAGCTTCTGGCAGGAGGTAGAGAACTGAGAATTCGGCTCAACAGGAGACTTACTTTTCACTTATATACCCTTTTAAACTTCGCCTTTTAAAAACCATATATAGACATTACTTTAAAAAATTCATATATTTAAAAAATAAAAATGAAATACAGGCTTTGGTTTGATTGATTTGCTTGTGTTTAAATCCTAATGCACACAACCTTGGCAAGTTACTTAACCTCCCCATGCCTTGGTTTCCACACCTGTAAAATGGAAACAACCCAAAGAGGGGGTCATTGTAAAGATTAATTAAAGGAAAAGGGAACAGGACCAGGACAAAGGAAGCACTAAATAAAGAGAAGGGAGAGAAACTGGCAGGGAGAGGCAGTGGCAGGGACTGCTGAAGAGTGTGGCCCGAGACTGTAACCATCCCAGTAAGAATCTGAGACCCTAGAGGCAGAAACCATGTCTTATACCTGCCCCCTGGTGCCTAGCGTAGGACTCTGCAGGCGGAGTTTTACAAGTTGTGTCTAGACCCGCAGACCACTGTCCAGTTCTGCTGAGCACTAGCCGGTTCCCACCGAGTCTCTGACTGATATGAAGCTCTCTCAGAGCTCCCAGCCCAGCCCTCCCTTTCTCACACCTGATATTTAACACCTTCTGTTCAGGGACTTCTTTTCAGAGACCCCTGCCAACACATCACAGCCAGACACGTTCCAGGTTCGGTGGTAAAGAAGAGGAAAGGATTGTCTGTCCTTAAAAACTAAAAGGGGATAATGATACTAGCTGTCACTGCTGAGAGCTTTCTGTGTCAGTACCTCACAGATTATCTTCAATGCTCTCAACAACATTTCGGGATCGGTATTAGGCCTGTTTTACAAGTGATACAAGAAGGTGCAGAAAGTTAGATAACTTGCTTAATGTCACACAGCTCACAAGTGTGAAAGCTGGAATAGAATTGAAAACTGTTTGACTCCAAAGAATCTGGTCTTCTTACCTACATGGTCTTCATCACGAATCTACCATCTCTCAATCCAAGCTGGAGCAGCAATCAAAAACACGCCTCCCCCAAGTCCAGGAGCACGAAGCAGAGGCTGTCCTCCTCTAGGACAAAGAAACCATTGGGATATATGCAGTCCCTGGGTGGATGGTTTGGAAGTAACATCTGGCCATGCTCTCCACTGGCCCTATATTGTCTGAGCACACAGAGGATCCCAAGTGCGTGCTGAGAGTGAATTCATGCAAACGAGCCCTGATTAGAGTTCTGAGTTCCTAAAGAAATGACCAAAAGGAAATGTAAGATCGTCTTCACAACCTTGCAGCTAGCTGTCTTTCTTGACAACTCCAGCAACTTTCCTCTCCAGATTCTCTGGCTTCCTCTACCCAAGCTTCTGAACATTACTCTGGGACCATCCATAGATAACCCCATTCATTCTCTTTCATCTACTTCCTTGCGCATCTGTGGATGGAGGTCGGCTGCCAGGCCGACCTGGCCAAAGTTCTCTCCGGCAACGCTGACTTCTCTGTGACTCATTTAGTTGTGCCCATAGAATACCCTGTGTGGCTGTTCCTCCCCTTTTCTCTGTTTACTCCGCTGCCTTTAAGCACTTTGAGTCTTAAATTGCTGGACATCTGCCCCATTTCTCTGCTTCACTTCACATCACAGTTCCTAGAAGAGCTACAGATATGAGCTGGGCAACCTTCCTGAATGCCAGAACATTTCTCATGATCCTGGGTCCTTGCCAGCCCGCCTTTTTCCCCCTGCACTCCACAAGACCCACAATTAACAAGGTCCCCAAGAACCTTGGGACTGGCAAACAAAAACACGTTTCTCCACACTGTCTTTCTTAGATTGGAGCTTGCAGCACACATCTTCAGCGTCCTGATTAAGGAAGTGTCAACAGGGAGGAAGAAGACAAGATAGAGGGGTAAAGGATGATCTGTCTCTCAACCTTCCTTCAAGGATCAACTCTTAAATGTCACCATCAACCTTCATTCTCTTCATCAAAGGGGTCCCTCTGACTTCCTTCTCTGTCCTTTACATCTTTCTCTTATATCACACCCTGGAAAAAGCCATCCATGCATCCATATGTATTTGTCCACATCCATATACATATATAGACCATCCATTATATATATACAGAGAGGGGAAATATGTAATCTACTACAAATTTTTAATATATATATTACAAATTTTATACATACACACACATACATAAAATTATACAAATGGATGGTCTACATATTTCCCCATATATATAATTTTATGTATGTGTGTATATAAAATTTGTAGTAGATCTACATATTTCCCCTCTGGCTCCTACTTATGCTCTTGTTGTTAACATATAGCCAAGAGGTATCTGACCATCTATAAGCCTACCTGTGCCAAACTCTTTTTCACATTGGAAACATCATTTTCTCTGAGGATGTCCATGTATTCCAGGAGAGCAAGAAGCAGAAGCAACATGAAATAACTTGGAGGAGGAATTGACCAACAATGGCCTCTAATTCCTGATCACAGATCAGTAGGACTATGGTCCCTGCACAACCTTCCAACCTTCATAATCACCCTTTGGTTTGATTATGAGTGTTGGACTTGCTGGGATGACTATAACCAGCTCCTAGAGCAGTTTAGTTTGACTATCTTAGAAGCCAAACCAAATACTAAATGGTCAAACAGGATTACCGGTTTCCAGAGCCTGGAAAACAGCCAGGGACCCAACGTTAAAGCGGTGCTCTTTTCTGAGAACTGCCGTGACAGGGTAGCGTGAGCTCCTTGAGAGCAACGGCTTCCTTGCCCTCACTGCTGTGTCCCCAAGGGTGCAGTGCCTGACACAGGGAAGTCACCAGCCATGGACATAGTCCTCCTTCCTGGGATCAGAATTTCACAACCAAACAGATACAAGTGACAATAGGATTCTTAAGCCATGATTTGAACTAGACTAAAATGGAAAAATTCCAAATACTATTTGGGTGAAGCAAAGGAGAGGAGAAATGATGTATATGCAGTCGACTCCCATTATTTGCGGTTATGGTTATGGTCTATGAAGTGAGCGAGTAGTGGATTAGTGAATCCTAAACGTTGCTCCTGGCAGAAATACAGGGTTATGTTCCTCTGGTCACATTTTCATCAACTGATCAATACATAATCTTGTTTTATGTATGTTTTCTGTTTAAGACACCTCACTTAATACATAATGTTGATTTATTAATGTAGAACCAACAGCCCATAGTACTGTTGTCTGAACGAAGCTTGTCTAACACACATAGTTTCTCTGTCAGGCGCATCATGGCCTCTTACACTTAAGAACACCAGACAGCACAGCTGCTCTACACATGGGAACCACTTTAAACAGCAAAATCACTAACAAATATCACAAAAATGCAAAAAGCATAGTGTTAAATACACTGTGAAAAGGACACTTGTTTATAGTATGAGAGCTGAAACGGAAGGCAGGCTGTCACCTTGTTTAACCTCAGCTGAGATGATGTGCATCAAATTTTTCCCTCCTCTGCACGTGTCCAGAAATGACCACAAAAGCGCTGCCGCTATTGATTTTGGTAAATTTTAGCAAGTAAGCAAATTTGCAAATAGAGAATCCAAGAATAATTAGGATGTGTGTGTGTATTTATTTATTTATATATCAAATGAAATTCAAGCCAAATGACAGAGATGTGTTGGCTCTTTAGAAAGTGCAGCCTGGCTCAGTCACCCAGACAGGGACAGTAGAGATCTAAGGTAGGCTGAGGACGGTTAACAAGACAAAAGCAGCCTGTGCCCATAGTGCCAGGCCTCACAGGTAGTGGCTGTGGCCATCAGCCAGCAACAGATTCTAAGGGGTCCTACCGAGAGGAGCGGGTCATAGTGGTAGCATCTCGTGCCCACAAGCAACACAGCCGCACTGTTGCTCTGCGGTGAGACGCATATGCAAACGTACCATCCCTGTCCATTCTGCCATCTCCCACACTTTGCCTTGGGCATGAGGAGACCTGTCCTTCCTCTACCCAGGTGCCTCACACGGTCCTGTCCGGAGGATTCAGAGGCTAGTGGTGTGTCCAAGGACAGCAACCACAGGTAACAGGAGTTAGAGCCACTCTAGTGAGGAACTGACCTCCAATATGTCATAATCCAACATGCAGCCACCTAAGGGTCCCATTTCCCAGAGCTGGATCCCAGGGGTTAGGTGGCCTGGGAAGAGAGAGGGATTTGGGGTCAGCTTGAGGCTGTTTGGTTAATTCATTTGGTTACTGAATTAACCAAACAGCCTCAAGTGCTGTTGGGGATGTGTTGGTGGCAGGTTGGTGAGCTATGGCCTTTGGTGAGAATCTCCACCAAAGAGCCAGCTCCTAGCTCAATGCTGCATCATAGATGTTCATTCAAATCTGCTGAGGGGATGAGTGAGAGAAAACACAAAATGAGGATGGATGGCTGGCTGGCTGGAGAGACTTTTGTTTATTTTAAGAGGGCATGGTTCCACCAAAGGCAGCAATAGTGGCCCATCAGGCTAAAAAACAATATACCTATATTGTTCTTTAAGTTTTTCAAAGCACTTTTATATATGTTATCTCATTAATCCTCAGATTAACTCTATGTAGTAATGGGGTCAGATATCAATACACTCATGGGGTTAGTTAACTGAAACATAGAGAAGCCACGGTGTTTAAGCAAGGACATTGGTTAGTTAATGGCCAGCATTCCAGCCCACGCATTTCTGAGGGTTTCATGGCAGGAGGCAGGTCCTGATGTGTGTGCCCAGATTCCTTCTCCATTACCATGTAAGAGGCAGCTCCTATTCTCAGACCCTGGCAAGAAATGGGCCAGGTGGTACCTGAGACACACGGCCTGGGCTCTGGAAGGCCCATCCTGCAGGAAGTGTGGGCTTCAGGCCCCGACAGGACCAGAGCCAGCGATGCTGCTGGTCTGGTTCCCCGAGCTGGGAACAATTAGCACCCATAGAAACCCGCTGCCCAGAAATTGCTCAAGGCCATGAAACTTGGGTCTGCTGGCTCCTGCGGTGAAGGGCAGGTGAGTCAAGAGTCCCCGGAGTCCCTATGCCAAAGGAGCGTGTACCACACGAATCCTCCCCTGGACTCTTGATTCACTCTGCCCTCAAGGCAAGGCAAGCTCTTCGGTTCAGACAGGAGCCAGGCCAACCTCAGAGTGCGCATCCTGGACCTGATGTGCTTTTTCCTCATGTGACAGTCACAGCCCTCTCTTCCACTGTACCTACCTCCAACCCGGATGGTTAGAGCTACACTCTCTTCTGGCCTCCTTCTTCCAGGCTACTTGCTCTCTCTCCAATATATGCCAGGGCTAATCTCTCCTGGTTCCCAGTTCCAACCTGCAATCCATCACTTTCTTCCCTGGCTTTGGATGGGAGACACTTGGGCCTTTCCAGGGCTTTCCCCACACTGTTTGCCCTTGTAATCCTACACTCACAAAAGGATAGAAGAGGAGCTGGTAGAGAAACTGGCCCTGACCAAACCGGATTGCTGGTGCATTCCTGACATTGCCTGGGCATTCTGAGGTTGGCTTTCAGACCCAGCACAGAGAAACCATGGGTGAAGATGTGGGTACAGATCAGGTACGGTGGCCCAACAGGGGTGCAGTTGGATCAGATGGGAGGTACACTCTGAAGCCAAGTTCTTGGGCCTCCCCAAAGACAGGCCTGTCTCTTGGATTAGGAGACTGTGCACATAAGCTGGGGAGAGGGTCCTCTCTGGAAGGACAGACACATGGATAGGTGCAGGGGACTGTGGTTCAAGGGGTGATGGGAAGATGAGACCCACACAGCAACCTCAGGAAAGTGATTTCCAAGAGGACCAGAGGACACAGCTGGAGCTGGGGTTGGGGAAAAGATACCCCTCACCAAGACCCTTTTGCTACCACAGCTTGTTGAGAGTTGGCATGTTCCATGGACATGGAAGAGACATGGAAAATTCAGGGGCTTTCTTCATGGGAACATCTTGCTTCCTTCTCCTCCCTTGTTCTTGGAGAGAGCTGGGGTGAAGCCTCACCTGAAGAAGCCTTTGCAGCCTTCACAGGTCATAGCATTGAAGTGAAAGCCCGTGGCTCGGTCTCCACACACCCCGCAGATCCGGGGAACATTCCGGTCAAAGTCACCAGGGTCAGGCAGGGACGTGCTGGCCGCCATCGCCTCCATCCCTGTAAGAACAGCAGGCAGGTCACAGACATAGCCAGAGTCAGCACCAGGGCCCACTGTCATCCTTGGTATCCCCCTCCCCGCTGCCCACAGAGCCCCACCACCAGGGAGCTCAGCAAAGCTGGGCAGCTCCCCAGGGCCCGGGACTGAGCACGGTTTCTCTGGATCGCTTGCTGCATGGCCCTCCCCACACAGCTGGCGCAGAGCATGGCCTGGAATCCAACTGCCTGGGTGCAGATGCTGCAACTGCCAGGCTACTTTGTAGGAGGTGGTTGGCCTCGATGTGCTCCCCCCGCCCCAACCTCATCTGAAGAGGCATTTTCCTGGATGTGAGAGAGGATCACGGGAATGAACATACACACAACACTGGTACCGGCTCTGCCCCTGACGCAGACCCGAACCAGCTCAGGGGCCTCTATCCTGCCCAGCGCCCTCTCCTAGAGAAAACGGGAGCCCTCCCACAACTTCAGCCCCTCCCACGCAGCGACAAACCCTCACTTCTCTCCTCTTGAGGGTGAGGGGAACAGAGGACTCAAGCGCCCAAGCCGGAGCCCTGGCTATACAGCTCGGGACTAACAGGCGCATGCCCCAGTGTCCTGGTACCAAGGTGACCAGAACACTTTCCCCCTTTTGTTTGCAATAATACTTAAAACATTAATTTGAATATCCTTCTGAGTCATGTGAGTCATACACAATTAACTGATTTTGTTTTCAAAGATATTTTTTATAAGTAGGCATCATCATCTAGACATGGATTTTGCACTTGAGCAAAAGGGGAAAAAAGGGAACACAATGTAACAGCTCTGGGAGGCCCTTCTCAGGAAGCAGCTGGCTGGACTCTTCCATTAGGCAAATTGGGCCCTTGGCGTCGCCTGCTGTCTCTGATCCTGACCGCTGTCATGCTCAGAGCTGACTCTGGGACACCTCAGGGCTCCCTAAAACGCTTTCAGATCCTGCTGCCTCCCAGTTTCATCTGAATTCTCACAAGGGACATTACAGGCTCAAGTGGCCCCTTTGATCAAAGCAAAAGGGTCCCTCAGGTCAGAAGAAAAATAAGAGAGAAAGCCAGGAATGAGAGGACAAGCGCCCCCCATCCCCAGCCCAGGGTACCATTTCTTCCCATTCCTAGGCGAGAGAGGCAGATCCTGGGGTTCTTGAGAGGCTCTGAGCTACTTTTCCATGCCAAGAGCCACGATGTCTGATCCATGCTTTGAAACATCAAAGCTTATTAGAGTCTCATTTCATTTCCTCTTCGTACCATCCCCTTTACAAGTGAGGCCCAGAGATGTCCACGCCTTGAGACATCTCTAGCAACTACTATTGCAAAATGCACAAAACAAATACTTAATTTTTAAAAATTCCATAAAGAGCCTCACGCCAAGGGAAGGAAGATAAGCAAGGACACAGCATTGTCAGTCCCAAAGGGACAGAGCAAATCCTGCTCACAGACAGACACGGGAGATCCCTTAACCTTCTCTTTCAGCTTTTCTTTTCCTGGAAACCTTAATTTTATAATAGTGACACTATTGCCCATCCCTTTCATAGCTAGATTTATACTTCCTAAACTATAACACACAAACCCTCTCTTTCTCTCTGTGTGTATACATATATCCATCTTGCTCACTCTTTCTATATATTTCTTTCTCTCTCTCTCTCTTTCTCACATAAAAAAAGAACAAAGGAATGATTAACAGGAGTCTTTGAAGAGAGGAGATTGCAGAGGAGTATGTAGAGGTGTTATGCACTGGAAGTATTCTATTTTTTGAGTAGTAGGTATGTGGTATCTTATTATGATGATGAAAACACTATGTCTATGTTCATATGCTCGTCTACATATATGAGACATTTCATAATTTAAAACAAATTATGAAACTAAAAATAGAGAAAGTTCCTGTGGGTCTGTCAACATTGTCCCTATAGACCAACCCAAGTCCCAGCTGACTCCTACAGGTTTTAGAACACAGCACACATCCAAGATGTGGGCAGGGATCCCAGAGGCCCAATACCATGGTGGGGTCATTGGAGAAACTGTCTAGGATGCTTGTGGCTTAACCCCAGGTCAGCTGAGATGTCACAGCTCCGAGTCATCATGATGTCATTGCAGAGGCTGGGTTATCCAGGCTCCCAAACATCCAGTGGATTTGGTGGGAAAAAGAGAACTCAAATGCGGGTAGAAAGGAATATCAGTCAAGTCCGTCCAACAAGTGTTCAGCATCACATGGGCTCACTTGGAGATGCTATGATGCAAGCGAGTTGGGACAACACACTACACAGCACAACAGCAGTGCGTTCCTGCCGGGGGGTGAGGGCCTGACTGCCTTGACATAGGAAAGTCTCCTGGCCTGGGGTGAGTGCCCAGGCACTGGGTTAGGCTGGATGGGAAGGCTGGATCCAGCAGCCAGAGGCCCACACTGTGCAGGACCATTTCAGGGGAGCTGACAGAAGACCCAGACTTGCTTCACATTATGTGCTGGTACCAAGAAGCCAGAGCCCAGGACCAGAAACCAGATGTGGTGAAGAGAACCAGGACTCCATGGTCTGAGAGATGAAAGTCCCAGGGATGACAGGCAGGGGCTATGGAGGGCAGGAGAGACAAAGAGGAGATGGGGGCTAGATAAGAAATACCAAACCGCATTGGCAAAGCCTCAGGTAGTGGTCCCTTCCTTCCCTGCCCACCACCTTCCTATGACCCCCCACCCCTCAAACGCAGAAAGCCAGAGAGCAGTGGCTGATGGGAAACACATACCTGAAGGAGCAGAGGCAGGTAAGCGGAGCGCAAGATTCTCTTCTATGAGGGCTCACAGACACTTCAGACCAAAAAGCTTCTGCAACGAGGAAAGGGAAGGGTTTTCTCTAAAGCACAGCCTGGACCTCCCAGCCATTCCTCCAAGGAGTCCAACGAGCATGCATGAGAGGCTCTTTCCAGGGACTTCAGTCTCCACATCAAGGACTGAAACAGAAGTGGTTTGTTGGGGGCAGGCGTGCCATGTCATCTCCCTCAGGGCTGTGGGGCGGGGCCAGGCAGCCACCAGAAGGGCCCTCCCTAAGGCAGGGAGCAGCAAGAAGCAGTGGGAAGGGGTGAGGGCAGCACCCAGGCATGGGTGAAAGGAGAGCGTCTGCTGCAGGCTCTCCTCCTCTCCCAGCTCACGGTGTCAGTGGGGGAAGGGCCCCTTTCTAAGGGAGCCCTCACGCTCCCTCGTCCCCAGTGTTAGGCATGCTCAGGAAAGAGCCACGGGCCAGCGTGGGCCCCATGAGAGCTGGGCTGCAGGGCAGCTGCGGAGGAGCCGGACCAGGTGGCAGGACAGCTTCAAAGGCAGGAGTCTGAGATCTCCTGTCTGTGGAGACTGGGTGTAGGCGGGACAGGTGCTGCAAGGGTTAAATACAGCAACACGCTGCTTTCAAACAGGATGTTTTCGGCCACTTTTAGCTCTTCCCCAGACATGCTTAACACCTCCGGCCTCAGTGAAGGCTGCAGCAGGACTGATTCTGGGGCCCAGACTCTGGATCTCGGAGGCCTGATGGGTCACCAAGGTGGGGGACTGGCCCAATTTCACCCTTCCCACTGCTACCTATGCCTGGCCCTGCTCAGTCCCCTGCAGAGATAGATGGACAGACGGACAGATAGACATACACACACACACACACAGACAGACATGCACTTTCTCCCTTCCCTGATGCCAACAGGAAGTGACTGGGCAAATATGTAGATATACAGTTACCTGACCCTGAACCCTGGCAAAGCCCTTTAAGCCCAACTCCAGATGGAGCAGGCCCAAGACTGCCAGCTTTTATCTCTCTTCAGAGACCTCTTTCTCCCAGTGGCCTGACTAGGCAGGGAAAGGGACATCCCGAGGGGCTTCCAAGACCTGGACCCAGTCCAAGAACTACCAGCCCACCAAGTCATTTGCACCCTCTCTAGCACTGCCAGCCCCTAGGGAACACCCAAGGAAGACCCCAGTGGACAAGGAGCTGAGATGGCCTGAGCCAGGCCAGCGCACTCCCAAGGGTCAGGGGGAGTGAGAGGTGAGCCTGCTGGGGACAGGCACACTGCAACACACCTTCACGCCAGGTTGTCCTTGCTCCCTCTGCTCACACTGCCCAAGGGCCCCCCAGCTGACCACGCTCCTCTGGACCCCACCCTGTGGCCTTAGCAATTTCTCAGCCTCCCTTCCTGATGTTCAGGAAGGCTGAGGTGAGGGTGAGGCAGGGACAGAAAGGACCACTGATATCCTGTCCTCAACCCCTAAGGTTTTCAGAGGTCATAGGTGACATCCAGGTAGACCACCACCCTTGAACTTCAGAGGAAACAGTTACAGAGTGTCTACTATGTGCCAGGCCTGCTAAGCTCTGCCTACATTATTCCATTTAATCCTTACAACAGTTCCATGAAAGGGAGCAGTCCTGTTTCACAGAGGGCAAAGCCAAAGTTCAGAGCACTTGGAGCAACTTGCCCAGGTCCCACAGCAAGTGAGTGGTGGTGCCAGGGGCCAAAGAGGACAGGCCGACTGCAGTGCCCATGTGCACATTCTTGCCCCCTGCTAACTACTCCCCTTCTCAACAATAACTGTTACCTCTCCACACTGGGCTCTGCTCCAAGTTCTTCCTGTACACTCATTCACCAGCCTTGTCAGGCAGGTGCTGTTATTATCCCTATCTGAGGGATGGGGAAACTGAGGCACAGGGAGGTTGATAGTCTTTAGAGCTGGAATTTGAATCTGGGCAGCTTAGCAAATTCATTTCCCCAACCCTAAGCCTTGGATACCCTTCACTTCCACTAAATCGGGGAGCAATGCAGAGAACAGCCCCCAGATCATGAGGGAGGAATGTGGCAGCCCTTTTCCTTCCAAGGATCCCCAGGCCAGGGGACAGCAGGGCTCAGCCAGAATCTGCTTTCTGCCCTCCAGTCCCATTCATCTCAGAAAACCCTATTCAACAGATGGGCCTCTTCTCCCCAATCAACTTTTCACTACTGGATGGTCTTTTTAGGAGAGATTAGCCTCGATTTAGCGTCTAGGTCCAAGTGCAAGCCTACAGGGCAGAGACACAGGGTGAAAAAGAGGGCAGGTGGAAAGACCGCCCAATCCCCTGCCTCTGCCATGTCACACAGCCACCCCACCAGCAATTCACGTTCTGAGTACATACAACTTCCCACTGCTTTTGCGGGGGCTGTCCCACAACGCCCTCCTGACCCTGCTTCAGAAATACCCAAATCCTTAGCACTGAGCCTCAGAGAAGCAGAGGGGGAGAAGCTCAACTCTGCAGAAAGCCCCTGGGTTCCATTCCACCAGGGCCTGTGTCTCACATCAAAACCCCTGCCCGCTGCTGACCTCAGTCCTGACCTTGCCTTAGCAAAAATGAGAAGATAATATATTTCCTTCCAGTCAGTGAAGCCACAACCTTTGTCTCTCCTACACATCTGCCTGTCAGCTCACACAACAGCCACCCTCATCTTCCAGCAGCTTCTGTTAAAGGGGCATCCCCAGGCAGGCTCACCTAGGACATTCTTGTTGGGTCGTGGCTGTGGGGTGTTCCGGGCAGAGCTCTGGGAAGACAAGGATCAAGGTCCCCCTGGGCTCAATGTAACTCCACCACATTGACGGGACCCTTCTCAGAGGACTGAGCAGGGTAGAGCTGTGACTCTGAGGAAGACCATGGAGTGGACAAGGGGTCTGGCCACTTAAGGTCTTCTCTGGCTCTGAAAGTGTGCAGCTCCACGACCAGAATTCCCACGGGAGGAGGCCTTGAGAGAGAGCCATTCGCGGAGCTTTCTCCCTGACCCCTCGGTAACCAGAAGAGCCCCGACACGCCCACCTGCCTGAGTGAGTGAGGCCCACTCATCCCCAGGTGCCAACGGGCAGGAAGGGAGTGGAAGATGTGGCCCCTAACAGACCCCAGTGGAGAATGGGAGCTCAGGAGAGGGGTCCTCCCTCAGCCAGGTTGGGACAAAGTGATCAAAACTGGGCTTTCTCGTTGTTGACATTGGCTCAAAACTCCTACTCCTTCTAGAAAGAAATGGAAAGCTAAGTGATGTCCCTGCAGAGGGGGAGAAAGTACTTCTTCCTAAAGTTGTCACACAGACTCACCCACATGCTGGGCCTTCTCCGGATTAGACAGGCCCGTGTGTCCACCAGCCACAACTGCACATGGACTTGTGCACACACACCCGTCTTGCTGCTTTTCCTGTCATCTTTCGACTCTGCCCATCGAGTGCTGAGCGCTGCATGACCTACCTAACTTTCTATTTGTCATCTCTTTATTCTGGTATATAACTTAGGCTTAGCAATCTCATGGCCGGCTAAGGGGATACCCTTTCTACCTTCCCCACCACCCCCAACATATACCCACTTTCTTTGCCCAGAACGGTCTCAGCATTACCTCCCAGAAGAAGCTGAGGGGGAACAGAGTGGGAATGAGGGAAAGGGGAGAGGGTGTATTACATAAATAGAACTTACCCAAACCACCTCTTGCCTACAACTCTCTCCTCAGCTCCTTCATACACACATATTTTAAACATGGATGAGAATGGTTGGAAATTATTTTCTACAGACTACAATGTCTAAAGTAAAACCCAATAGATAACAGTCATTTCAGTAAATCTCAAGATTGGAAGGTAACTTAGCACCACCTAGTCCAAGCATTTTAAATCCTTCTATAATAGTCTAGCCAAACAGTTTTCTAGCCTGTGTGTGAGTATTTTTCCTAATGCAGAACTGTCTCCCACAGCAATCCACTTTCTATGCTTAGAAAGCTCTTCATTATGTACAGATGAAATGGCTCCTGCAGCTTTCATTTTTTTTTTTTTTTTTTTTTAGAGATGGGGTGTCACTCTGTCTCCCAGAGCTAGGGCACAGTGGTGCTATCATAGCTCACTGTAACCTTAAACTCCTGGGCTCAAGCGATCCTTTGGCTTCAGCCTCTGGAATAGCTGGGACTACAGGCGTGAGCCCTTGCCCAGCCACCTGCAGCTTTTAATTGCCAGTCCTAGACCTGCTCTTTACAGCCCAATTAGACAAATTTACTGGGCCATTCACACAGGGTCTCTAAGGTAGGTTTAGCAAAGCCACTGCAGGTTACTATTGTGCAAAGTAGGAAAAGGGGCCCATTCCTCAAGACACTTTACTTCCATCAGTCAGAAAATTATCATAAAAAATATAAAAATCTGAAGTTGCTGTTGAGAATGAGGTAGCAAGGGAGAAGCAGTAGAAGATGGCCCGGGTTACATTTAATTTTGATTTCGACCCCATGAACTTCCCAGGTATGACTATGATGCACAAAAGAGCAGGAAGTAAGGTGGTGAGTGCAGACAGCGTCTGCCTCCATGGCCTTCACCTGGAAAGAAGTTTCTGGCCCAGGACAAGGGCCCCGTGGAAGAGTGTGAGGGGCTGGGTATACTTCCACCACAGCTGCCTCTGTCTGCCTCCTCTGCCTGCCACTCGGTTGCTCCCAGGGCAGACTGGCCCCTGGCACGGCAGCACAAAGAACATTTACTAGGCTTACCAAATGTACTTAATAACTGACTATACAGGGGAAATTAAGTGGCTGATGACTGAGCAGTTGCAGGAAGGAGTTTACCCATAAAGGCAGTGCTTAGTTAACCCTTTTAGGAATATACATCATCTTGAGAACCTGAGAAAAGTCATGGACTGATACCTGACACAGTGTCAGGGGTAGTGGTTCACCCCATAGAAACCAGGCTACCAATTCCCACTCACCAGCACTCTTCTTTGGCCAGCTGCCCCACCACTCTGGGAGCAGGAGCAATTCTCACAGTAAGATTCAGAGGTAGGAGCCCATGAGGCCCCAGGCAGGGGGACAGGAGACACAGGGCTGACTTAGATAGATTTCCACTTCTTATCGCTAACAATTATTCCTGCAAGCTGCTTTTTTCCAGTGGAAACTCTGCCCTCAGCTTTGTCAACAAGATTTCTGTGCTGATTACTGCTCTCCAGGTAACAGGCTGGGAATCGTGCGCACCGGCAGTGGCTGGCGAGGCACAGGGAAGCACAGGTTGCAGCCCAATCTCTCTGGTTTTACAGCTGAGGAAACTGAGGCTGCAAGAGTAGAATTGTGGGTTCAGTCTGGGAAAGAGAGAGGGATGGGAAGGATGGGGAGAGGTTGGTTAATGCAGTGGTCCCCAGCCTTTTTGGCAAGAGGAACTGGTTTCATGGAAGACAATTTTTCCATGGGGGGTGGGGTGGGGGTATGGTTTGGGGATGATTCAAGTGCATTACATATATTCTGCAGTCAAACCTCTTTGTTAATGATAATCTGTATTTGCAGCCTGCTCCCCAGCACTAGCATCACTGCCTCAGCTCCACCTCAGATCATCAGGCATCAGAGACTCATAAGGAGCGTGCAACCTAGATCCCTCACATGCGGTTTACAGTGGGGTTGGCGCTCCTGTGAGAATCTAATGCAGGCGTTGATCTGACAGGAGGTGGAGCTTATGCGGTGATAAGAGCAATGTGGAGTGGCTGTAAATACAGATGAAGCTTCGCTGGCTCATCTCCTGCTGCGTGGCCGGGTTCCTAACAGGCCAGGGACCTGTACTGTCCACAGCCCCAGAGTTAACGGATACAAAATTACAGCTTGGTAGGAGGAAGGAGTTCTGGCGTTCTGCAGTCCTGCAGGGTGAATATGGTTAACTACAATATATTGTATGTTTTCAAAAAGCTAGAAGAGAGGACTTTGAATGTTCACAACACAAAGAAATGATAAATGTTTGAGGTGATGGACACGTTATATCAAATCCCTGATTTGATCATTACATATTGTATATACATATTGAAATATCACTCTGTTTTTCATAAATGTGTACAGTTATTACATATCAACTAAAAATAAAAGGAAAAACATTCTTGGAAAGTCAAAAAAACCAAAACCAACCAAAAAGAAACTGAGGTCATCAGAGGGGAAGTGCCTGGTGCAAGGCCACACAGTGAGGAAATGCACTTCCTCACCTCCACCCCGGCCCCGTCCTCAGGACAGTAATCACCCGCCTGAGCAGCTTCCAGTAGACAGTGTGGTGAGAGGGAGAAATGGCCCACGGAAGGGGTGTGTATGTCATTCTTGGGAGGAGGAGAGTTGTGGAAAGGCCCTACAAGAGGCCCTGATGCAGACGGCAGTGTGGCCAGCCAGCGCTGACTCCACCCTCACAACTTACACACAAAGGTGGGAGAGCTTCACCCACTTGCTCCTGCCCGACCAACTCCAGCTCCCGGCTCCGTTCTCTGGGGCCAAAGACATGGACATGGACTCAAGACAGCCAGGGAACACTTTGGAGGGAAGAGAGATATGCCTGGCCTGGTCTTGCTCTACTCTGGGTGGGTTCTCCTGGGATACGAGGATGGGGGTTCTTCCCAAGTATCTGCTGCAGGCGAAAGTTGATGAGGCAACAGGGCTATTTGTCTAATCACTTGGAGATCAAGAAACAGAAACTGAGGCAGCCCCAAAGTGACAGCACCAAGAACACAGGGAGAGCAGGGCCCGCACTTCTTTGGACAGACCCAAACTGCTGCTATTGCTGGTGTAGCTGATGGTTAAATGCAATTTTCTCTGATTTTCTTTAAAAAAAAATGGCTTCAGGAAAATAAGAGAGAGCTGCTTCTTTCTTCCAAGTGATCACCAAGCCCAGCTTTTAGCGCCCTCTGTGCCTCTATCCAGGCCAAGCATCTGTCTTAATGCTGGGACCACTGGCCCACGTCCATGCAGGCCTGAGTCCACTCTTGCCCAGGCAGACCTCTCGGAGGCCCACCCCACCCAGCTCTCCCCAATCCATCCTGGCCAGGATTCCTTTCCTTATCTTCCTTCTGGGACCAACATGATCTCTGAATCACTCTGACTGTAAAAGGTCAGTATCCAAACCCCAGGTCCTGCCAGCTCCAAGAGGTTTGACATCCTTGGTATCAGATCCCTTGCCTACATCCAGTCACTGGGCCAGCCTGGCACCCTTGGCCACCTAACCACTGTCCAGCTTCCCCCCAAACTATTCCCATCTCCTTCTCAGAGATGTGATGGTACCTGAGTCTCAGGGCTGTGGTGGGGATCAAACGACCTGGTCTCTGAGCAGCACCCAGAAGGGCGCTTGGCAGGCTGTAGACTTTATAAAGTTAACTATCAGTATTAGAACCATGCCTGCTGTTAGTACAGTCACTAGAGAACCCAGGAAAACAAGGAGAAGAGCTGCAGGCCCCAGAGAGGTGGTGTGGAGGGCTGGGTGCTTGTTCTCAGTCCTAAAAGCTCCACCCCAAACAAACGTTGCCCAGGAAGCCACATTTTTGCTGAGCTGGGACAAAATGACCATCCCACCCACTGTCTGTGGCTTCCAGAACTCGGATGCTTGGGATGGGTAGAAATAGGTCATTGCAATCTCTCCCCCAGCAAGCACAAAAGCTGAGCTACAAATCCAGACTTTGGAAGGAAGACGAGGCCTGTGGCTCCCCAGTCGTCACTGGTTACTAACCCCTTCTGCCCATTGCCCTTTTTCTCTGTCTTCCAGTGTTGCCCCTCCCCTACAACCCTCCATCTAGTGCCCATTTCTTATCATGCCTCTTCTCACCCTGGAGGGACCTGAAGAGTGACAACCTCTGGGATGGTCCCCCCGTCTGTCATCAGGGCAGCTCCTCACCCACTCCTGCTCACCACCACGTGCAGCAGAAGGCAGAGCTTGGTGGAAGGGCTGAGGTGCAGGCCAAGGGGCTGGAGCTGGGAGGTGGCAGTGAGGGCTGCAGCAGCCCTGGTGGCAAGGTGGCCCTTCTCCCAGACTCTGGGCTGGCTCTGGCCCAGTGGACCTGACTCCTGGCTGCCCCGGGTCTTGGCAGCCTGGAAAGGCCATTCATTTACCCTGGGATAGAGTGTGAGGCCTGTATCAGAATCAGCGAAGGCTCCCCAGGGTGCTCTGAGATGCACAGGGCTAGGATAATTCTCTACGGGGTAGCTCTAGTCCCATAAGGGCCAGTTTACTCAAAGGTGTCCTCTCCATCTTCTAGGTTATTAGTGGGGGGTGGACACTTCCCATGTAGTGTTAAGGACGCTCTCTGGGCATAGGCCACGTGGGAGGTTCCTTTACACTTTCAATAGCAGCAGCAGTCACCTCAGAGTGACACCCGCTGCTCCTCAGTTTCTGATTAAAATGGTTTCCCCCTAAAGAGTTTTTCCAGAGCTTCTGTTTGGTCAGGCTCCTAGCCATCCTTCTGTGTACATTCCCTGTTGGGGGAAAGTTACAGCATTTCTTCTTGGCCTCACACTGTGGTGGGCATTGGTTCTGGCCTCTGCTGCCCTCCCTTAGATGGTGACCAGGCTTAGTTTTTTTTTTTTTTTTTTTGAGACAGAGTCTCACTCTGTTGCCCGGGCTAGAGTGCCGTGGCATCAGCCTAGCTCACAGCAGCCTCAAACTCCTGCGTTCAAGTGACCCTCCTGCCTCAGCCTCCAGAGTAGCTGGGACTACAGGCATGAGCCACCATGCCCGGCTAAATTTTTTTATACATTTTTAGTTGGTCAATTAATTTCTTTCTATTTTTTTTAGTAGAGACGGGGTCTCGCTTTTGCTCAGGCTGGTCTTGAACTCCTGACCTCGAGCAATGTGCCCACCTCGGCCTCCCAAAGTGCTAGGATTACAGGTGTGAGCCACCGTGCCGGCCTCAGGCTTAGTTTTAAGTGCAACTACATGGCAAGGCCTGTACTAGAAGTTAGAGACACAACAGTGAGCCAGACATAGGCCCTGCTCTCCTGAAGCCTACGGACTACAGGGGGAGACAAACAGGACAGTTCAGTACAAAACATGCTACGATCCAGGTATGCCCAGGGCACAATGGGGCATGTAGGAGGGCCCCAGGCCTCCCCTGGATGAGAAGACAGAAGAGAAAGCTCTTTGGAGGAGATCCCCTGGCAACTTCTCGACTGAAACAGGAAGGAGCACAGGAGTTTGACGTGGTAGTGGTGAGAGGGCAAAGGAGAGTCGCAGGCAGAGGGTGCCGCGTGTGCACAGGCTGAGAACAAAAGAGAAAGGACACGTTTGGGGCAGAGAAACAAGGTCAGTGTGGCTGGAGAGAGTGAGAGGGTGCCAGGAAGAGAGGAACCAACAGACCACACTCATTTTGAAGACCTGTAGGAAGTACATTCCATTCTTTCCATTACCGAGTACTTCTTCCAGTTAAACCCAGTGCGTCTTGAATACCAGGAATTTTAAATTATCGCAATGCTATTTTGAAATGGAAGACTCTCAGCCCCCATTCAGATTCCCATCCCAACCTGAATCCACCGTGAGTGCTGAGAAGAAAATGAAAAGGGGCCTCTCTCATTGTTTCACTGAGAGGTCAGCCAAGCAACAGCCTCTTCCGCAGCAGAGTTGAAGTGCCCGTGGGTGTACACACAGAACCCCCACCCCCCACAGCCCTTTGGGGAGATCCTAGGACCATCAGTAACTGAGCTGGGTGGGAGAGGTAGAAAAGAGAGTTCTGGAAAATTCAGCCCGGTCGAATAGGGAAAAATATGTTTTGTAAGAGAAAATCAAAAGAAAGAACAAATGATTCAACAAGGGCAGATAGAAGGGAAGTCAGTGAGCAACTCAGCTGCAATGTCACCAGTCTAATCCTTACTTAATTCATCAATCTGTCCAGAGTGGCCAGATACGGTTGCTGGGCACAGGGAGCACTGGACTACCACACAGCCTCTGGATCCCCAAACCTGCCTCCACCAGTCCACTGAGCCCACTCAGCTCTCCTGGTCCACAGGTCACTTCCTTGTTGCCAGGAATTGCTCTAAGGAAGGATGCCAGGCACAAATGCACAATGCTCGCAAACAACCTGCACCATGTGTGCACATGCCAGTCCATACCCCAAGTTTAAACTCACTGCTGGCCAATAGAACACAAGCCTGCCCTGTCCTTAGAGCCATAATTGAAAGTAACCCTCTTGTTTCAATGTTTCAGGCCAAATATCAGAATCTGTCTAGAGGATTCTTCCCCAGGGCCATACAGTGGCAGTAGCTACCTCTGTCCTAACCCATGAACCCTCTCCAAACTGCAATTCCCCCTTCTCACCCCGTCCCCTTGGCCATCTTCCTCTTCCTTGTTTTTCTTTGGTATCCAGGGGCGAAGATGGAACAGATTTAATCCACAGAGCAGCTTTCAATGAATGCTGCCCCAGGACAGAGGAGGAGCTAAAGCCAGCATCTCTAGAGCAGCAACCTCTTTCCCTCCCCACAATCAGCTGTCTGCAGCCCCCCAGCTGCCCCGAGCTAGGCCAGGTAGCAGAATTTCCTCTCCCTTCACTCCATACTTTTTCTGGCAGAGGCAAACATACCTAGGAAGGAATTCGAGGCACCAGCTTAGAGCCTGGGCTCAATTAAAGGACTTGCGGGTGAAGCCCTGCTCCCGCAGGCTGGCAGGGCCCCACTAGGTCAGCTGGAGTTGCTGACAGCCAAGCAGCGAGGGACAGCATTCTAGGGGAGGACGCCAGTGGCCAGGGCCCATCCCCACCTCTGCGGCAGGCGTGACACCCCTCCACCCACCTCTCCCCCTTACTCCCCACCCTTCCCCCAGAACGCCCCCTGACCTGAAAAGCAGCTCAGTAGCCAGGCTCGACCAAAGCCAGGGGTTGAAGTTTAACAGAGACAAAAATACTTCCCCCAGTGAGCTATTTTCTGCCCAGCTTTCGGAACAATAGCTCACGGTAAGGGGCAGGTGGGGGGAGGAGGCTGGCCACCGGCCACCACCCATTTAGGACCTTTCCCCGCACTCCCGCTGGAGCCGGGATTTATAGAGAGGTGGGACCATCGTCAAGGGCTTGGACTGTCTGCTCCACCTGCTACCACCTCTGGACCAATGTGGGGTGGGAAGGTGGCGGGTCGGGGACAGCCTGTGGGAGCCAGGGGTCTCTCCATCCTCCGTGGCTACAACTCCCTTACAGAACACAAGGACGAAGAAGAAAACACCACTACCTGACCAAGCCTCAAAAGGGAATTCTATACAATTATAGTGTCAGCTGAGATAAAATATTTAAAATGTGTTATAAAAATTGGTACACTCTATAAAAAGTGTTAGCTATGGTTTTACTACTATTCTCCCAGGTATTAAAGAGTAGGAGGAGGCATAAATTCAGATGTAAAGGCAAAGACTGTGATAAAACACCTTAAAGGATTGCATGCAGCATAATCCTCTCATTACCAACCCTGTTCCAAAACGTGCCCCCGCCTTTTTTTTTTTTTTTCGCCCAGAGACCCTTTCCTTGACTGTTTCCCTTTGATTTCTCCCACAGGATTTTTTCAGCTTTCTATGAAAAAATTGGGTAATCTGGCCACACGGGGCTGCAGTGCCCGTGGAACCCTGCTGGCCTGGGGCAGACGGGCCTCTCTCCACCAGGCTCGTGCCCTCTGGTCCATCTCAGCAGGGTTCACGTCCCTCCAGCCCCACTCATTACCCACATGGCCCACAGGGACAGCAGAGCTGGCAGCCTGCCTGGGCAGGTCCAAAGCCTGGTTCCTCCCCACCACTAGTTGTGCAACCAGAACCAATGACCTGCCCTCTCTAAGCTTCTGTTTTCTCACCTGTGAAATGAGAGAAATAGCAATGCTTACCTCAGAGGTGTGTGAGAATTCAGTGAGATCGTGCCTGGCAATTAGTACCTGCTCAGGACACGGTAGAGAGCTTGTTACTGCACACATTCGGTACAATAACTAAGGAGCATTCATCTGAGTTGCAGCCCAGCTTTTGAAGATTTAACCACACAAAGCAGTTGCCCTTCAACTCTCCTTTCTAGCTCAGGGGACCTGGTCTACACACAAACATATTTTCATCCAACAAACATCTCTTCATCCAATAACCATCTGTTGAGCGTGTCTGTGATGTGTTCCCTAGTCTGTTGAGCAGTGACACTTCCGAGATGGGATTCAGACCTGTTCTCAGGGGCTCACGGCACAGTGAGGGGAATGGACAATGGGACAGTCACAGAGTGCCAGGTGGAGTTAAGCACAAAGCTCTCCCCACCCAGCCTTGCCCGGAACAATTCAGGAGTACGGCATTCAAGGAGGACCCGAGGGTGGATCTGACCCTTCTCCTTCTCCTACGCTCCAATCACTTGGGGGGGCTTTACTAAGCGACCCCCAACCTCAAATTAGCTTATCATCTCCAGTTTCCCAGGCTGCGCACATGACTTGAACAAAGCTGGTCGGATCTCAAATGGCATTCATTATAATGGAATTTTACCTGAGGCAGTCCATCCCCCACTTCTTAACATCATGGCACCCAAGAAGTCGGTGTGCTTGCCAAATAGGCTGGGCAGAGTAACTTCCTGCCCCTGGCAGAAGTCCGGAAATTCAGAGTCATTTGGAACAAAGAACTCTGCCCCGAAGGTGTTTTCCAGCATGTCGGTGGCCAGCTCTGAACTGCCCCAGTCCCCCTCGCACCACCTGCTGCCTCTTCCCAGCCCTCCTCAGACGGAAGGGCCAGGGAGACTGAGCTGATGACCGGGACACTAAGCAGGGACAGGCAGTGGACAATCAGGAACGGCATACATTCTGGCTCTGATTTAATAGCTCAGGGACTACTTTGGACAAGAAATTTGAACTTCAGTTTCTTCTTCTGTAAAATGGGCATAATATTACCTACTACCTCATAGGATTATTGAGAGACATAAATGAGAAAATTCATGAAAAACACAGTGCCTGGAACACAGTTATAATAACCATTGTTTACTATGATTGTCAACTATTATACAATATGGCAACCTCACAAGGGTCAAAGGTTGGTGTCGAGAGAGACACACTGGGTGCAGTTGGGTTAGGGGGTGGCCGGAGAGTAGGTGGGGCCAAACTGCTGAGCCCAGCACAGGCCCGGCAGCCAAGGTGAGGCCCAGGGCAGAGGCTCCCACCTGCCCCGGAGCTGACAGGCACGGGCTGGATGAGTAATTACAGAGTGGAGGGCTGGGGTGGCCCATGCAACTGCCCGGCCAGCCACATTCTTTTGTCCTGTGGGTGGCTAGGTGGTGGGCAGCTGGCTGTTCATGTGGCTACAGGACTCTGAATATGTCTAACATCTCTTTCTGCAGCACCCCCAGGCAGGGTGCTTGAACTCAGACGGCGAAGAGATTCTCTGTGGGAATTCTGCTCCTTTCCCTGCGGCACCTCCTCTGTTCCCTGCACCCCAACCCTCCAGCTCCCCCTGCTTCTCAGATTGGACAAGTGGGAAGGCCAAAGAACAAGGCCAGACTCTGAACAATTAGCCAGTGGAGACTATTAACCTTCAGCCCACTTCACTTGGAGCCTTAAATGATCAAGAAGCCCTGGACACATGTGACTCTATCTCTGCCCCTCCTCACGTGCTTTGCTTAGGTAACACACTCATGCTTCTTAAATTTTCAAGTTCTTTTTCTCAAAATTGATGCCCAAGGAAAATCTGTATCCCTCCCAATCCATGTGACAAAAACGCAATTCAGTAGGTATTTATTGAGCACCTAGTATGTGCTCAGTGCTGACACCAGGCTCTTGGCTGAAGAGACCACCAAGTGCTGGGGAGGATGTAGATTCATGGGACTCCTCACCCACTGCTGGTGGAAGCCCAGAGAGGGAGGGCTCAAGCGTACCTGGAGGCCCAGCACAGGGCCCTCAGAGTCAGGCTATACAGGGTCACCTGTGTATAATGCATCAGACAAGCACACACATAAGCCAGAAACCAGGTCCCTAGGTCATGGATGTTACTGGGTGGAGTTGGGGTAAAGGGGTAGTTGGAGAGTAGGTGGGGCCCAGCTGCTGACCCTAGCACAGGCCTGGTAGCCAAGGTGAGGCCCAGGGCAGAGGCTCCCGCCTGCCCCGGAGCTGACAGACACGGGCTGGATGAGTAATTACAGAGTTGAGGGCTCTGTTATAGCTAAAAGGAACTGTAGGAATTCATCTTATACAACTTTCTCATTTTAGAAATGAAGTCTGGATCAAGTGTTGAAAAGGATGGGGAACAACGTGAATTTTCATCCACTGCTGAAAGCAGTGTTGTTTGGCACAGCCACTATGGAAAACGGTTTGGCATCGTACAGTAATGCTGAACGTGGAATTCCATGTGAGCCAGCGATTCCATTGCTAGCTATATGCCCTAGAGAAACTCGCACACATGCACCAGGAGATAAGTATAGCATGTCCCTAGCAGCATGATCAAGTCATAGTAGCCCCAAGTGGAAATGACCCAGATGTCCATAAATAGGAGGAAAGACGAACAAATCATGGCGTACTTTTACAATGGACTACTACACAGCAGTGCAAACTAACGAACCGCAGAGGCGTGCCTCAGCATGCATGAATCTCTGAAACAGGATCTTGAGTAAACAATGTGCATCACAGAAACATATATGTATGTAAACGTCAAAGCCCTGTAAAATGAAACAATATATTGTTCTGCAAAACATATGTAGATGAATAACTTACAAAGAAAAGCAAAGAAATAATTAACCAAAACCTCCTTTGGGGTGAGGAGTGAGGAAGGGGGATGCATATGGGAAGAGGAAAAGGGGGCTTTGAAGGTGCCCCAAATGTTCATCCCCAACTTAGGCGATAGGTACAGAGTTTGTTATATTATCCTTTAATCTATGCACAAGCATATTACATACTCTTATGCATATGATATATTTCACAGTTAAAAAAATAAACAAAAGAATTGAAGAACCAGAGTCCCAGAAAAGCTAAATAACCTTCCCAAGCTTATCAGCTAACAAATGACAGACAGAGAAATCAATTTACCAAATCTGAGTTTAGCCAGGTGCCTGGACAGCCATTGTTGAATTCTAAAGGAGCTCACACAATGGTGAGTTTCTGGGCTAGAAAATTTGAAAACAATTGCACAAGTTTCCCCCCCTGTTAAATTCCCAGTGTCTTGAGTAGTGCCTGGCACATAGTAGGTCCTCGACCCATATCTACTGAATGTCTGCAGGTGCCTTTCAACTTTGTGCCAGGCACTTGACTTACATCATCCAATCCTCACACGGTCATACAAGGGAGCTGTTATTACCCTCAATTTACAGAAAAAGGAAACTGAGATTTAGAGAGATTAAGAAACTTGCCCAAGGTCACAAGCTAGAAAGTGATGAAGTCAGGATTCAAACCCAAACCCTTTCTCCTGTTCTGCTGGCTGCTAGCACAGCTAACAGCACTACTAAAATTCCAGTCATATACCAAAGGACCCTGGGACCCACAGCTGAGAGGGTCCCGTCTCCAGGCTCTGACACCTACGGCCAGGCCCAGTGGCAGCAAGCAGTGTAAAGTAGTGGTTCCAGGCTGGCTTTGCTGCCATGGGCAGGTTGTTATATCTCTTTAAACCTTGGTTTCTCTCCATATATATGCCAGAAAGAGTGATAATACTTACCCTGAAGGGACGCTGTGAGGATTAATGGAGACAATAGAGTGATCAGCACAGGGGCCCAGGCTATCAGAGGAGGCAAGAGGCCGTTTCTCCTTCCAGCTGGGCTAGGTTCGGGAGTCCTTAACGGATAGCCAGGAGGGGAAAGAGGTAGGCAAAGTGAGAATAGCTCCCCATTGGCCAGGGGACAATCACTGAGCACCTAGTAGGTTATCAGTAAAGTGCCTTGTTTGAAATTGAAAGAGTGTTTCTTATTTGCCTTCTAGACCATTCAAGTCTTATTCAAGGCTGTTCCATCTCTCTGCACAGTGTTACCTCTCTCTCAAGTTCTTTACTATTCTTAACCTGGTGCCCAGGACTGCCAGAGAGGCACTAGGGTCTAAAGGTACTGGCGGAGGGAGCCTCCTTCTGAGAGGCCACTCTCCCCAGAGTATCCTTTGGGCAAACTGAGCTTGCTTTCAGGTCAACTTGTTCAAACCAGTTAGTAAATGTAACCCTGCCACTCACAGACATTTGTTGCAGGCCTGTAATGTACAAGATGTGACACCAAGTGCCCTGTGGCCATCCTGTGAATGCAGAGGTGGTAGATCTCCATGGAAGTTAAGAGCATGGGCTTCTGCACACCTGAGTGTGAGTCCTGACTCTTCCCCTTGCATGCTGTGTCACCTTGGCATATTGCTTAACCTCACAAAGACTCAGACTCTCCATTTGCCAAGTGAACATAACAGTGGTTCCTATCTTACAAGATAATGATGGTTCTGCACATAGCACAGCACCGAGTACCTGGTGAGTGTTCAGCAAGTAGCTACTCCTGGAGCTATTACTCCGGGGCCAGCAGGTGGCACACAGTGGATGTGTCACCAGCAAAGCCTTGGGCCTCATGGTGACTCCACAGTGCCTGGAATGTCACACCTTGCATAACACCTCAAAGGTTCAACTTGTCATCAGAAGGCCATGAGAGGCACCAGCTTCCCAGGAACCAGCCACTGGGTCCTGCCCAAACTCCACTTTCCCGCTGGTGCAGCTGCCCACACCCAGCTCAGGACCAGGACTCGGCCTTGTGCAGAATGAGGACTTTGTGTGACATCTGGGTTCTGGGAACACTGCTTAGTCTATTCCTTGGCATGGGACCTGCAGGGCAGGTTTGCAAAAGCATGACACACACTCAGACTCACAGAGCGCCGACCATTTCTGCCTCTCGATGCTGCCATTTACCAACCAGCCACCCCATTCTCCCCTAGCCAGCCTGGGGGTCTCACCACCTCCTACTCCCCACAAGTCACTTCAACAGCAGGACTTCCCAAGAAGTCTTCACTTGCCCTTTTCATTTGCTGGTGATGAGAATGACTTCCTTCCTACCAGAGTGAACAAGAGTCACGGGAGCGCCTCCACTCCCTCCATGCCCTGCACCCAAGCACTCGCACATGGGACCTCTGGGGACTCTCCAGGGAGCCCGCCCTGAGCAACTGGACCACGAGGACCAAGGACTCAGAAGGGAAGGTAGTTTCTCTTCCATATGTCACCACAGCAGGATGCAGTCGCTGCCACCAACGCCTAGAGCTTGGGTTGAGCAAGAACAGTTTGTCCCCACCCTGGACCATTTCCCCAATAGTCAGACCAGATTAGAGAGGCAAACTCTAGTGTCCACAGGAACTGACTCCATCTCCTGCTAAGCAGCTTCTCTCTGGCTTTGGCCTCCACTTTGCTCACCATTTGCCTGAAACCTGATTGCAAGTGACCTGTGTCCTTTATCTGGGCAAGGTTGATATCCTTCCCTTCCTGGAGTTCATGCTTCAGAGCCAGACCTTCCTGCAGGACAGTGTGGTCTCCAGAGCTTTGGGAAGCTGGATGGACAAAATGAGGAGGCTACAGATATGGGGAAGAGGGAAGAGGAAGCTTGAAGCTGAGTGTTGGCTGCACTATGGGTCCCAATTCCCCCAGGGGAAGTTGACAAGGAGCTGGCAGGCCTCCCTGTCCCTGTCTGAGGTAGGGGTGGGGCAGGAAAACCAAAGGTGAGGCTGTTACACGTCAAGGGTGAAGGGAAGTCACACGAGTGGTGGGCTGTGTCCCAGGACAGGGTGGCTGAGAGCAGTGCTGCCCTCAGGAAAAAGACTGAAATTGGCTGATAACAGCAGGGCGCAGGCTGGGGTATGGGACTGCCCCCAGAATTAAGCTACCCCCACCTTTCCCTTAGCATCAAGCCTCCCGTTCACCAGTGCTCCTCATCACTGTGTGTGACCTCTGCTGGGTTTGGAATGGTATTCACTAGAATGACTAAATGTTCCATTTTTCCCTGGAAGGTTCTGCTTTATGTCCATTGTCCTGGCATAACTATGCATAGTATCCCCTTTTACCCTTAAAATATCCCAGTTAGGATGACACATTACACAGTCACTTTTCTGGCATATCCAGGAGGGCACTGACATGGGAAAAGGTTGAGGACAAATCAGAGAAAAGCAGAACTAGAAGCAAGGCCTTGGTGGCCCAGAGCAACAGTCAGGCTGGCTTCAGCCCATGTGGATCCTCTCACAACTGGGCAGTCGTGGAGGGTGAGCCCGAGAGCTGCTGCCCCTCCAGGGGCTCAGATTGTCCTGGGGCAGAGGCCTGGTTCAGTATCTTCTGCTTCCCATCACTCCTCAGAGGGCCTGGAACCATGCTGGGCACATAAGAGGCTCTTAATCAAATCTGGTCATTTCCTCTGCCTGCATCCAAAGCAGACTTGTGGCAGTGACAGATGGAAGCTGGAGCCCTGCAATTCTCTATTCAGCAACAAACCAAATGCCATCCAGGTACTCCTGACTCTGGCCCTAGAGCCACTAGAACCTCACTACTGTGTAGCCAACAGCAGGCTTCTAGCAGAGGTTCCAGAGGCCCTTCCCAGTCAGGATGGTGCTGCCTCTTTAGGATGTGGGGTGCAGAACTGAAGAATGGGTGCACCCTCTCCTGTCTTAGATAACCACTTGGTCCAGCCCACTAGGCCTGGGCCATTGAAGGCCTGGGCTTTGGACACCTGCTCTCTGTTCTGGGGTAGAGTGTAGGGGTCCAGGAGGTCTTCTTGGAGCTTCCTCTGGGACTTAGTCCCCAAAGGAGATCAGTTCTGAGGTCACACAGGGGAAGAAGACAAAGAAACCATAAACACAGATTATCAGGGTACCCTAAACAGCACCTGACCTTCCATAATATTTGTACAAACAAAGTGTGATAGCTTTGGTGGAAGAGGAGTGAGGTGTTGAGAAAGTTTACTAGCTCTCCTCCTTTCTCTCCTTTCTTACCCCATTTTCCAGTCCGTCCTTTAGCTTGTAAGAATCCAAGTCATAGCTGATCAGGACTAGCCAAACCCGAAGCCATGGGACTCAGCCAGAGCATAGACTGTGAATTCCCCAGCTTTTTGCAGTTTGAGTCAGCCCCACAGCCGCATTGGCCTCCTTGGGTGCTTTTCAAATAGGTCCAGAGAGGCTGCTGAATGGGGGCCATGGAATCTGGGGGCCCCCTACTTCTGTTCAAGGAAGTCTAGCACCCAAAACAAAAGCCACAAGGAATTTGCAGTTTTGCTACCTCCTGGTCTGGCTGCATGCCAGTCCTAAAACTATTCCAAAAAGACCCATAACTGCCTCCAGCACTTGGACAGAGAAGGGATGGGTGAAGGTCCCCCAACACACAGCACTCTCAGTTCATAGAGCTGAGTCTCCAGTGTCCAGATAACCCATCTCTACTCTTGGCAAATCACCCCCATTCCCTAGCCTGGGTTAAAACCTTCTTTGCCAATACCATACCTTTTCTGGTCTCAGAACATTCTCAATTTCTTCTGCCCACCCACTTTCCTAGCAGAGATGGGCAGCTAATGAGACCACTAGGCAGAAATGGAATGTGGAGCTAGAAAAGCCTACAGTGCTGGGATGCACCACCTGATCCTAGGAGAAGGATAAGAGATGTGAATTACCACAAAGTCACAATCTCTTCACAGTCACCTCCTTCTGGAATCATCCCATAGCCATTCCATAACTGCTGCTGTGTTGGGTGTCTGAACCCCTGCCCCCACCTCCCACCCTGCCATGAGGAAGACTGCCTTCCAGCAGAGAGCTGGAGCAGAGCTGAACTCTGCCCAGTAGAGCTTCTGCAACGCTCAGAAAATGCCTGCCTAACTGCTTGCCTGGGCTCTGGCCCCTCTGGCTGCAACTGAGCCCAGACAGGAGGCTGACTCACTCACCGCATGGAGGAGGAGGAAGAGGAGGAGAAGGAGAAGGAGGAGGAGGTAGTGCGGGAAGGGCCTGGGTTCAGAGACCCAAGGTTCCCCCAGCCACGCAGACTGGGTCTCAGCCTGTGGTCCACCAGCTGGTGGGGGGGGAGGGGCAGCTGAGTACTGGCCCTGGAGACCACATGCTGTTCCCTCCTGGACACTGCCCCTGAACCTCCTCACTCTCCACCCACGGACTCAGGGCACCTCGCTTCCCAAACAGAAATTACTGCTTGAGCCCCCTCCTCTCTTAAATGCTTACCCCTGAGTTCCTCTGGACATCTATTGACAGGCTCTCCTGAAAAAATAAATGCCGTGCACTAGGACCAATTAGGTCTAAAATCTTTCGTAGTTTAAAAAAGAAGTCAAGAAAAAAAGAAAAGTATTCTACTTAACAGACCCAATCCATCTTCGCAGGTGACCATACGTGGGCCCTACAAGACAATAAATAAGGCTACACACACTCCACCCCCAGAAGACCTTAGCGCCGTCAACCAATCGCTCCCTTTCTTATTCCTCCACTCCACGCCAAGGCGCCCTGACAGAGGGAGGAAACAAATGCTTCTTGTTCCCCAAGTGCGGAGCACTGTGCTAGCGGAGCGTTTCTGCGTTAAGCTGCCCGCCCGAACGCCCAGGATGCGGCCGCTCTCCTCGCCAGCCTGGGGCGAACTTCAGCTCTCTCAGACCTCCGTGCCCCCTGTGTCCCAGCCTCATGGCACGACAGCCTGGATCGCAGTCGCCAAGTTTGCTCCTGAGACTTAGACTCTAATGCTTGACTCCGGGCACTCAGGTCCCTACCCCGGACGCCACGACCCCGGTCTATTCCCTGTCCTGAGACCACCTTTCCCGCAGCTCCCGGGTCCGCACCTGGTCTGGCCGGCGGGTGGACAAGCAGCTCCGCGCTCCCGGCGCCTCCGGCTCGGCTGCCGCCTTTTGACAAGCAGAGACAACCCAGCACCTGGCCCCGCCCCCGATCAGGCCCCGCCCCGTCCCGCCCCGTGTCTTGGCCCCGCCCACAGGTCAGGTCCTCTCTTGCCAAGAGCTCCACCGGCGTTGCAACCATCTTGACTCGGATTCAACCACTCACTGCACAGTCGCCTTGGAGACTCAGCCTCGTGAAACTTTCTCCGACTGCCGTCCCTAGGCAAGGCATGCTTCTGCCCTGCGTGGGTCAGAGTTTTCGATGACTATGTGTGTGCACATCCACGCTACTGCCTGCAGTAATTGGTGGTGCATCCCCGCCACCTTGGCCGCCGTGGTTCTACCCAGCCTCCTGCGGACGCCTGCACCAGGTGCGTCACTACCGCCTGAGCTGATGGGGCCAGGACTTCGTCGTCCGCGGGACTCTGGGGCGCACCTGCAGACTGGCACCAGCCGCTCTCCCAGCACTCGTCGGAAATCCTGGGCGCCGCTCACCGTCATGCTACTTCTGCAGAGGTCGGGGAGCTCAGCCCGACCCCACAGCTTGGGATAAAAGAGCGCACGGGGCCGAAGTGGAACCTGGAGTTACATCATCGCTCGCACCTGATGTCCCCTCTGCAGCGACGGCGGCTGACCACGTTCCTGGCCTGTCGTGAATCTCGTACAAGCGGGCTTGGTCTCAGCTTTCCTGATCCCTTGTCCCCAGTTCCCCCCTCCCCACAGTGGCGTTGGTGTGAAGGGAAGGGAGGAGATAAAGACTACATCCCGAGACCTGGAATTGTGGCTGGCTGCGCAAAATTCGCCATAGAACATTTTGACTAAAAATTACTGCTTTCTAGGTACTGCATTAGATTCCTTCGGAGAGATGAAAAAGATAGGGTTCCCGCCTTCTTAGAGCTCACTGTCCAGTGGGAAAATGTGTAAATAAATAGTAGTTAGAACGTAATTACAACATAATGTTCTAGGACAGAGATGCCCACAAAGCCATCCAGCAGTTGATGACCTCCTTTAGGCAGGGAAGGTATTGCCATTCACCTCTTTCAGAGGAGGAGACCATGGCTCAGAGGGACAAGCTGAACAGGTGGGAAACCGAGGCCGAAAGAGGTTAAATGATTCGCCCAACATGACCCAACTATTCAGTACTAAAGCCCAGCAACTCTGACACAGTGGCAGAAGAACCATTTCTGAGACAGCTGTGCCAGACCGTATGTTAACCAGCCCCTCTCAACTCTCAGTAACTGCATCAAGAGAAATAAACTGAGGCTAAACGGAAGGAAGAACCCTCAAATGGTGAAATTTGCTAAGCACTGAAACAGTTCATTAAGGGGGTGTCATGGAAACTTTCTGGGAAGGTTTCAACAAAACACCGAAGAGATGTGCATGATCTGATTGAACTTGGGAATGGACCATCTATTCCGAGAAACAAATGAAAGAAAGTGCCTCTTCATCCAAGCAGTGGTATTGGTACTTCACATGTGTAAAATGCTTTATGGTATAAAAATAACTCTTTGAAATATCTTATTTGATCTTCATCACAGCCTTTGGAGACAGACAGAGTAGAAAATACTCTCCCCATTGCACAACTGAGGTGCAGAGTTGTTAAAGTTCTTACAGCTGGGGAGTGACATAGCCACTTGAATGCAGGTCTTCCCTCTGTACATCCCACTGTTCCATGCTGCCTCTCAAAAAACTAACGTTATTTCCATGCACTTCTCATCTGTTGGGTCAAGTCTAGATAAGCCAGCCTTGGAGAATTCAGAGGTTCTTGTCTGGCAGATCTGCAAGATTATAGTTGTTGTCATTGTCCCTGGCACATGCTGTCATCAGCTCCATCACTACATCCCTAACCATGTTTTCTCCATTGTCCCGTAATATCTGAACTGCTCTCTCTCATCTGCCACTCCAGACCCTCTCCTCTCTCAGGTCCTGTCTATCCCCATCAGGCCTTTCCCAATGTCCCCAGGTCAAAATGCTCTGTCAATTCTCTAGTCTTTGTCACACATATTATCTGTATTTCATGGTTTGTCACCTGATAATGAACCATCTTGTATTTACACCAAACAAAGATGGATTTTTTTTTCCTCCTCTGTTTTATTCTTAGGAAGAAGGTTATTTTGTAGGAGTAGAAGAGCAAGATCACATGAGATTCACTTCTCCGTGTTCTGTTGTAATCACTCATTTTTCTCCTGCCCTTACTTCTTCCTAGCCAGGTACATGGCGAGGAAGGGAGGCTGCTGTTCCAGACCCTGTTGTCTTGAAGCCTTGATAAAAGGTAACATTCCTGCACTACAGAATTAATAGTTTTAAACTCCTCTAGCTTGACTTACTGTATGAACTATGCACCAGAGCCTCTGCAGAAAGCACTAATTTTCTCTTTCTTTTCCCTGAAGTTAACATTTCTTGTATTCTCACTTGTACCTGGGAGGGGTGGTGGTCCTTATTGGGATGGTCAGATTGTTTTTGGCTAGTGCTCATCTCTGATAAATTATATCAGAGAATGTCTACTAAGTGCTTGCTATGTGCAAGGTACCATGCTAGGGTGCTAGAGATTCAATGATCTGTATACAAACAAAAGAGCTTTCCAGGTGTATGCTACCTGGGAGGAAAGATTCCAGAGGTGCCAGGTTGAGGCCATCCCTGTTCACTTCATTCCACAGAATCCAGGGAAAGGCAGAGCCTGGCCTCTCAACCTCTCTACCAGGCTCTGGGTATCTGGGGCTGACCTGGGCAGGTGTGGCTGCAGTCAGCCACAGGCTGCAGCCTCTCCTCAGCTGATGAACTCCCCTTTTCTGCAGCCCGGCCACTGTCCTCAAGGCCAGCTGACACTCTCAGCACCTCTTTCCGTGGTGCCAGAGGTTGAGTGGGTCATCTTGTCCTTGTGAGGTTCCCAGAGACCCTGTGCCCATGGACAGAGGTTTTTAAGCTGTCCAGAGGCTGCTCTGCAGGTAAAAATGTGCCCTTTGAGCTCTCTCTGGAACACTCCCATCTAACTGTTTGCTTTTCACTTTTTTAGGGCCCTTTTTTTCCCCTTAAATATTTTATGGTTATGGGCAGGGTAGGACTGAAGGGAAGCCTCTGATTCAGCAAACTCTCAAAGAACATTCTGAGAGGTAGTCTTGGAGTCACAGAGACAGAAGAGAACAGACCATCTTCTCAGTTAGTTCCCTTGTTTTAGAAATTAAAAAAAAAGGAAAAAAAACATTAATTCCAGAAAGGTTAATTCATTTATCTTTCCTAACCCACGTTAGGACAAAAAGAATCCAGTACTATTCTCCCTGTTCATGTTCCATGGTGAAAATGGAATAAATAAATGGAAGAAGCTGTAATTAATGAAAGCCAACCAAACAAAAGGGTCTTCCCAGGACAGTGTTTTTCAGATTTTGAATTGAAACCCATATATGAAATAAGTTTTTATCATGACCTAGTATGCTCATGCACATATGTAAGTTTTATGAAAGAAAGAGATGTTCTGTGATGCTTTCTATTATTTTCCCTATCCTCCCTCCCTTCTCTCCTTCCTTCCTTCCCTCCGTCTCTTCCTTTCTTCCTTTTCTTCCTTCCTTCTTTTCTTTTTTCTTTCTCTCTTTCTTTTTCTGATTTCACAACCTCTTTATGGGTTATGACCCAAAGTACAGCATAAAAGTTCTACCCTAGATCACGGGCTAGACTGACTTGATTGTTTGAGTAAGCAATGGACAGAAAACTCCATCTTGCCTCCCTGAATGACGTGAGCGAGTGCCTCTCACCATGGGATCCCGTCATTTAGCACCTGCAACGTGAGCTTCACAGAAAGGCATTTGAGAGACCAGCAATGGCTTACAGGCGTAGCATCCTCAGAACCCCATAGTGGCTCCATGGTGGCTTCAGGGGTTTCGTGACCCTACTTCCAAAATCACATGGTCAGGGGTAGGTCAGTGAGGCAGCATGCATCCACCCAATGTTTGCCTTTGTGGCCCTAATTCAGCTGATATCTCACCATTCTCCTGCATTTTCCAGCTTTGGGGGGCTCTTTCACCTTTGGGTGCTTGACGGTGTGTTAGAAATCCTAACTTCTCCAAAACAGACAGCTCTGGGGAGTCATGTATAATGCCATTAGCAGTGAGTGCCTGCAGACTCTGCCTGCCCCAGAAAGAGTAGGGCACCACCAGTTATTTACTCTAAGTCCATCTGGCTCCGGGGCTCCATTCCCAGTAGCCCAGCTCATGTCTCCATCCTCAGGGCTTTTGGCATTTGTCTTTCTCACCTGCTCCCACATCCTCAAGCCCCAGGCTGCCAGCCTGCTGGCCCCACACGCAGCATCTGCTGGCATAGCAAAGCAGAGCCTTGGGGCCGGACGAAGAAAGGTTCAGACTCCCACCTGCACCTCCAAGCAAAGGAAGCTCAGAGCTCTCCCAGGCTCCCAGGCATTTGCTGGGCTCCTGTCCAAACCCCAGAAAACGATGATGACTCTTCTCCAAGCCCCAACCCCAACCATTCAAACATTGAGACCGGCAAAATAGACTAGAGGCTCAGGGTCCTTTCCCATCTACAACTGTCTATGGTTGTGAGTTTTGCAACCACCATGATTACTCTGATAGGAGATAAAACGCACCTCATCCCCGATGCCTTTGGGGAATTCTTATTTCTCTCCTCTAGGGAAGAGTGCTCCGTGGAAGAGCCTAGTGATGGAGATAAATGGAGAGGGTCTGTGGCATGGGAGTGTCTTGGGAGGAGTTGAGAATGGAGTCAGCGCCACATTGCTGCTGAAGAGGTCAGCAGGGACAAGCTAACTCTTTTCAAAAGAAGCCCCCCTTCCCCAGAAGAAAGTCTCCAGGGAAGATGATTGGGCAATGACCCCCTTTTCTTCATACCAAACAGAAGCCCTGCAAGCCTCATCGTGGGCTTGTTTGTCCTGAACAGGAAGGACATTCCATAAGCAGCCCAGGAATGCATTAAACAACTCTCCCCTGGGGCTCCAAGTCCAGAAAGATGTGGCTGTTGACAGCTTTTCTCCTTTGCCTTTGGCCTCTGGCCTGAGACAAACCTATAAAGCATGGCTGCCCCTTCTGTTGTATTTGCCTCCTTGTCCTATGTCATCAAAGCTGTTACCATTGTTAAAACTGCTGTTTCTGGTGTCCACCTCCACTTCCAACTGGGTCTATTCTGGACTGAATGATAGTGGTGTTGTGTTGCTTTGTGCCATCCACATGTCCTGCAGCCAAGTAGTGGTCTTTAAATGGTTTGGATTTTAAAACCCTACTGGCAAAAAGTAAATGATATTCCTATAGTAATATTATTTTTAAAGTACTGTCATTAGCTAACATCTCAAATCACACCACATGTTAGGGTGTGATCCATGTCAACATTAATGATTGGCTTCCATGTCATGGAAGCATCTGTCTTCGGGAAGGGAACTAGACAGGTTGGCTCACAGATACCCACATTCCATTCTCTTCCTCTTTGGAAGTTCTCCATCTGGGAGTTGTAGCTTCTGTACTGAGTATAGCCTGGCTGAAGGTTTTGTCTTTAGTTTGGCCTACATACACTGGGGTTTGAAATATAAAGAAATTTGGATTGGTGATCCCCACGTACCTGACAACATCCCCATCACATTTTCACAAAGTTCCAGGGATTGATACTGCAGGAGAGTGGGGACAGCATGTCGAGTTTATAGCGTGGTGTTAAAGAGTGTGGGTTTGTACTACTGATTGGCCAAGTGACTTGGCAAATTCCTTAATCTCTCCAAGCTTCGGTTTTGCCATCAGTGAAGTGGGGATAAATAACAGTCACAGGGTCTTTGACATCATATTGTTGCTGAGGAGATGAAGTGAAATAACCTATGTAAATCCTTCCGCACTGCGCCTGGCATATAATAAGTATTCAATGAATATTAACTTAATAGCTAATAGCTATTCATTGTAGTCATTAGCAAAGCCCCTTAAAACTGTCATGGCCAGTGGAGTCTCAACAGGATATTACCCTTAACCTTGGTCTTTAATTCTTATCTCTCTGATTAGGAAGAAAGGGAGGATAGAAGGGAGGGAGAAAAGAAAGAAAATATGAGAAGTAAAAAGAAAAGCAGTGCTTAGCCTCACCGGATTTTAAAAAATTTGTAGGTCTATCAGCAATATCGCCACCTATTCTTAAAAGGACCTTTACTCCTTATACACAAACCTGAGTTATTTTTGCCTTTTGCCTTTTGCCCAACATATTTTAGACTTGGTCTAAAATCTTGGAGGTCCTTGGCTTGAGGTGGGATGCTTTGATCAGCTGAGAGAACCAGAACGTAGACTGCAGAGTCTGAGGTCTTGTGGGACATTGACATTATGATGCCTTTGCTGATTGCCTTCAACAGGTCACTTCCTTTTTGTGAGACTTGGAGAAAAGGAGTTAAATCTATCTCACAAGACCAAGAAGAGAATCAACTGGAAAGAATTGCCAAGGGTATAGCTCCTGTGTGTCTCAGGAGGTCTGTAAGCCCTCCGAGGTCTGGGTTGCCCATCGCCATTTGGGGCACAGAGTCAAACCCAACAATGGGGGCTGTTTACACTTGGGCTACCAAATCAGGAGCATTTTTAGAGTAAAGCATTTAAGATAATAACATTGTGTGCTTTATGCTAACTGTACTCCTTATCCAGGAAGAACCCTGCCCTTTGGGAACCTTATCTCTTGATTACAAGAGGTGAATGGCATTTATATCCCCTTTTTGCATGTGAAGACGAAAGTTAACTAAAGACCTTAGGATATGTGAAATGTGGTTGGTACAGCAGAAGAAAGGTGTTTTCTTCCAACTCAGTAAAGACTGTATTCAGATTGCTTTTTGAAGGTCATAAGTAAGCATCAATTAGGAAAGCCATATGGGAAGGCTGCCAGGACCTATTCAGTTAGCATCCAAGGTTCAGGCTGCTTCCTTCTCAAGACAGACCCTCTCCGGCAGTGGGACTCCTTCTCTTTGGTAGCAGAGCCAGTTTGCTGTAGCCTGGGCTGATCATAGTGAAGACTTTTACCTTCTATTGCCCAGTTCCACCAAAAGGCACATCAAACTTTCAGCAGCCCCAGGCCGCAAACTGCTGGATGTGCCAGGCACGTGAGGAGATCCCCATGGCCGGCTGGTGGTGTGAGCAGATCCAAGTGGCACTCAAGGCTTCTCGTGGAGGTCAGGACGCTGACATCCACAACGCCATGAACCTGGATTGCGTCTCCTCCATGCTGCAGTCTGGTCCTCTGGCTCTCAGAATAGATGTCCGAATTCCTTGGGAGAACACCTCACAACTTCCCAAAGTGCCCCAAGAAACATCCACTTTGCATCCGTAGCTCCAGAATTAAAGAGATCTCACCAAATTAGAATCATGGTGCCCTTTGTGCCCTGCTTAGTGTATACCAACTCATATCATCCTGCAGGTTCAATTTAAAATCTAGTACATAAATTTCTGTGGTTAGAAGCAGAACTGTGCTTACTTTTGGGAAGGGGACTGGAGATCATGCCTGGGAGAGGGTACTGGGGACTCCCATGGTGCTGGTCATGTTCTATATGTTGACCTGGGTAGTGGTCACCTGGGTGTGTTCACACTGTGATGGTTCACCATGTTCTGCACTTAGGATTTGTGCACTTTTCTCTGTGTGTGATACTTCAATAAAACGTTCACCTCCTGCTACTTTCTGACTCCACAATTTTCCTTATTCTCTCGTTTTACAGATGGGAAAACAGATGTTCAGAGGGACCCTCTCCACAGAGGCAGCACGAGGAGCCGGGCCGCCTCCTGCGAGGAAAGCCAGCGGGTAATGACTGGCATATCGACAGCCGGTCAGAAGCTCCTTTAGGGAAAGCACCCTGTCTTTGTGTCCTGCAGTGCCTGAGATGGTGTGTGTGTACAGTGAGGGCTCCACAGATAACTCAGCGGTCAAGATTCTCTTCAGGACAGCTGACGGAACTGAAGCCTGAGAAGCCAAATTCTTTGACCTGCTTGGCTTATTTAAGTAGAACCTAAGGCAGGATCTGAGTAGCAGTCAAACTGCGGTCTATGTCTGAGATTATTAATACCAAGAGTCTGATGCCATGGGTCCTCTAGCAGTGGCCACAAGCAGGAGAGGGGGTGGTAGCCCCTTCTGGGTTACTAAGAGATTAGCCTTTCAATTCTTACCTTGACTACCACCAAGGACCTTCCTTCAACACATATTCTCAAGGACAGCTGTCCCTCAGTTGGGGTTCTTGGGGGCTGGGAAGGAGGGGTGTCCAGCTTAGCTGACCTCTGGTGGCAGCTTCCAAGTCCAGAAAGAATGTGATGAAGAGACCCAAACCCTCAGGGGTTTCCATCTTCCTCACAGCCTGAGCTTGATTGTCTGATGACCTTGACTTTCTTCCCTGCCCTCCTGCTCTATGCAGACAAGCCAAGCACTCCCTCTTAGAGGTCTCTTCCCTACCCTCCCTCTGCCCAGCATACCTCATGTGCCTCTGCCCCTTCTTCCCTGGGCTCCTCATGTGTCCGGTGGTGAGGAGTTGAAGGGCCACCAGAGCTGATGTCAGTGAGCCTAGGACTTGGACCTGCCCACACAGGAGGATAATATACCAGTTGCCGACACTGCTCACAAACTCTCCTTCCTCTTCCTGCAGTGACACCTAAAACATGGGTGAAGAGTAGGGACAGAGAACATTCATGCAAGTAGTTCAGGTGCCCGGATATGAAAACACCAACTGTTGGGTTTTTGGCAGAGCTGGGATGTAGCTTCTGAGCAGGGTGCTGGACCCAGACAAGGAATTAAAATAACTCAATATTTTTTCTGTATCCTTGAAGTAACCTAAATATCCCAGTTCCCTGTTCTCTTTTCCTCTTCCCAGGAACTCTATGCTTGATCTTGATAAGAATTAGAAATGAATCCCGGAGGAAATGTCAAAATTTCCACAGTCGCTTCGTAGAGACAACTGAAGCAATTCAAAAATTTCTACCTTGTTGGGGACTGGACGGCTAGAGAATCAAGTGTTTCTACATTATCTTTCCCTCTGCCACCTTCGCTCCCATTCCAAGAGTCTTAAACCTTGGACTGACACGATATAGCCTGTCGGTTGTGACAAAGCAATCTGGCCTGGGAGAGAGACCGATTTGGTGCCTGTGGCTGCCTTAACTTCCTTATCAAAGCTCCGAATGTGAGGAGACACAATTCCTGCTTTGTAGTTAATAATCATCTCCCCTCTAAGCTCTTATCTTACTGTGTTAGAGGGTTTGTTAACATTTGATCTGCAGTAATTAAGGATTTATGGCCATGTTTATTTCTCTCAAACAGCATCTACTCTTTAAGTAGAGGGCATTTGGGAACCAGTGATGTTGGAACCAGAACAACTGACAAAGATGTGTCGAGGCTGTGTTACCTTCCTCTTAACCTCAACCTTGAAAAAGATGTTTCTAACAGCACAGTGAATTAGGTGCCCTGAATGATCCTTCCATTTGCAACAACAATTTTCTAAAATCTTAAATTTATCACCAAGCTGGCACTAAAGAAAGAAATCTGCAGAACTCAAAATGAAGTGAAAGTAGGAACACAGGTTGGTAACCAGGACCAAAGTTCAACTGACCCTGGGAATTTTGAGCTTTCTTTTACTTTAATGGCTTCACGAGGCATGGAGACACGAGATAAAGTGAAGGGATCATTCCACATGAAGTTGGCCTTCAAAGGGTACATCCCAGAACTCTCTTCATAAGGAGAAAGAGAAATAAACCTCCATAAAGAAGTGGACAGCAAGGAAACTGGCCTGGGTCATTCTGAATGGTAGAAAAAATAATAAATATCCCCTTAAAATTCACAGTGCTTATCCAGTGCTTATCCCGGTTTATAGTCCAAATTGATATGCTATGTGATCCAAAAAGAAAAAAAAAAGAAAGAAAAAAAAACCTCAAGCATAAAATTTAATTTAAAATGATCCCAGGTTGCTATTGCTCAGATAACCAACAAAATCAAATGTAAATCTTCTCTACAGGGGCTCTTAACATCATCCCAGTACTCAAAGACTCACCACAGAAGAAATTTCTAGGATAATTACAGTTCACAGTCAAAGTCATAAAACACACATGAAAATACATCGTAATGAGTCAGAATCAGCAGAAACAGACCCACAAAGGCTTCAGATATTGAAATTTTCAGACATAATATAAAACAACTAAGTTTAATAGCTTTAAAGAAATAAAAGAGAGCTCCAAAAATGAGCAGGTAACAAGAGACTATAAATAACTAAGGAGACTTGGAAAAGAACCCAAAAGAATTTCTAGAAATAAGAAATAGTAAGTGTTGGCTGGGTGTGGTGGCTCAAGCCTGTAATCCTAGCACTCTGGGAGGCCAAAGCGGAAGGATTTCTTGAGGTCAGAAGTTCAAGACCAGCTTGAGCAAGAGCAAGACCCCATGTCTACAAAAAAATAGAAAAAATTAGCTGGACATGGTGGCGCGTGCCTGTAGTTTCATCTACTCTGGAGGCTGAGGCAGGAGGATAGCTTGAGCACAGGAGTTTGAGGTTGCTGTGAGCTAGGCTGAAGCTATGGCACTCTAGCCAAGACAACAGAGCAAGACCCTGTCTCAAAAAAAAAAGAAATAATAGATGTTGAATCTTAAAGCTTGGTGAGTAGATTAAACAACAGATTAGACATAGCTGAGGAAAAAATTATTAAGCTAGAAGGTAGAGTTGAAAAATTATCTAGAATGTAGACTAGAAAGACAAATATGAAAGGTTAAGGAATATGAAGGAGAGAATAAGAAAATTGAATTGTGCCTACTTAGAGCTCTAGAAAGAAATAGAAGTACAGGGAAGAGGTAATATTCAAAAAAGCAATAGCTGAGATGTTCCAGAACTTTGGAAAACATGAATCTTTAGCTTCAGGAAGCCCAATGAATGCCAAGAAAATGAATAAAAAGAAATTCACATCTAGAAACATCATGGTAAACTAAACACCAAAGAAAAAAGAGAAGATTGTGAAAGCTGCTAAGGAGAAACATAACCTATAAAGGAATGGCGATTAGACTTATGGATGACTTTTCAACAGCAATGTGGGGGCCACAAGACAGAGGGATATAGCAGTATTTTCAAGGTGCTAAAAGAAAACGACTATGAATCTAGACTTTTGTGTCCAATGCAGCTATCTTTCAGCAACCAGAGCAAAACAAAGATATCTTCCAAGAAAAATGGAGAGTATTTACAACTAATGGGTACTCACTAAAGAAAATTCTCAGGAATTTACTTTAAGAGAAGAAAAATGATCTTAGATCTTTTTTTAGATCTTAGATCTTCTTGCATCTGACATGCAAGAAGGAGTGGTCAAATAAAGATACTGGTGAACATGTAGGTAAATCCTAACCAATATTAATTAGCCAAAATAATAATTATAATGTTTAATTTATGTGTGGTAGGGGAAGGCCAGGACTAAAAGAATAGATATTAAAAGCATCTATGTTGGCCGGGCATGGTGGCTAACGCCTGTAATCCTAGCACTCTGGGAGGCCGAGGCAGGAGGATTGCTCAAGATCAGGAGTTCGAAACCATCCTGAGCAAAAGCGAGACCTTGTCTCTACCAAAAATAGAAAGAAATTAACTGACCAACTAAAAATATATAGAAAAAATTAGGGCATGGTGGCACGTGCCTATAGTCCCAGCTACTCGGGAGGCTAAGGCAGAAGGATCGCTTGAGCCCAGGAGTTTGAGGTTGCTGTGAGCTAGGCTGATGCCACAGCGTTCTAGCCCGGGCAACAGAGTGAGACTCTGTCTCCAAAAAAAAAAAAAAAAAGCATCTATGTTGGATAGAGGTGATTAGGGTTAAAATGTTCTAAAATCTTTGTGTTGTTAAGGAGGAAGATGCAGATATTGATTAATTGCAGACTTTGTTAAGGTAAGAATGAATATAAAAACAGCTAGCAAAGCCACCAAAAATAAATAGAGAGAGTATAATTTCAAACCAAGTAAATGGGAATAAAAGAAGTCAATAAAAGTATATTTAACGAAACAGATACAAAATTCCAGTCAAAGCACTTAATACAGTGATAGCAATAAATCAAAATATATCTCAGTCACAATGAGTTATAATGAAATAAATGTTTTAATAAAGGATAAAGATCATCAGACTGGATTTCAAAAATTCAAGCTTTATGCTATTAAGAGTCAATAACCAGGAAGCTAAAATAATTCTAAACTTGTATACATTTAATAACATAGCCTCAAAAATATGGAGCAAAATGATAGCATAATAAGATGATAAATTCACTAGTATAATGAGAAATTTTAACACACAGCTCCAGAGAAGTGATAGAATTAGTGAACAACAAAGTAGTGAGGCTAGAGAAAGACAATTAACAAGCTTGATTTCATATTCATGTAAGGAACATTACCTATAACAATTAGAGAATAAATATTCTTTTCAAGCACGACATGGAATGTTCATGAAAATTGGCCAGATGTTAGGCCGTAAAGCTGGTCTTAACAAATTTAAAAGATGGCTTTTATACTGATCGTATTCTCTGACCACAATTCAACTAAAAGAAACAACGTCAAACAGGATAGTCTAGGCGAAGCTGTGGTTACAACATCAAAACTCAAGTAGCTTGACACAACAAAAGTTTATTTTGGTTCAACATGCAGACCAGCCCTCCAGGGCAGCTGCTGTCTACATGTGGCTCTGTGTTCTAGACTGGTTTGAACTGGTGGCGCCTGCATCTCAACATGTGTTTTCCCAATCCCTGTGGAAAGGGAAAGAGCGTGGAGGTCGCATGCTGCTTTTTAAAATGCTTCTATTGTATTTCATTGACCAAAACAAGTCACTTGGCCATGACTAACTTCAAGGGTCAGTGAAGAGTATTCCTTCCATAGGTCCAGGAAGGGAGGAGAACTGGCAATATTGACGAACACCGAAATAGTCAATAACAAAGAGTCCAGGAAAAATCTTTTACAACTGGAAATTTTAAAATATACTTCTGAAGAACAAACCATAAAGTAAAAAAGAAAATACCTGGAATTTAATAATAACAATACTATATATTGAAATTTACAGATATAGCAAAAATAGTACTTAGGCAGAAATGTATAATACTAACACTTAGCATTTACTATGTGGCAGGTGTTGTTCTATGTACTCTACACACTTTACTCATTTAATTTTCATAACAACACTTGAGGCAGGTATAAATGATGGAACTGAAGCACAAAGAGGTTAACTGAAGTCATACAGCTAGTCAGTAGCAGAGCCAGGAATTGGACTCAGGCAATCTGGCTGTAGAGCCCATGTGTTATATTAATAGTTGCAAATGCTCACACTGAAGTTTTTTTAAAGTTCAAGATTAATGTGTCAAGCATCCTATTTAGGAAGTTTAAGACTGGGCAGGTTGGCTCACATTTGTAATCCTAGCACGTTGGGAGGCTGAGACAGGCGAATCACTTGAGGTCAGGAGTTCGAGACCAGTCTTAGAAAGAGCAAGACTCCATCTCTACAAAAAGTTGGAGAGGAGAGAAGAGGAGAGGAGAGGAAAGGAGAACTAGCCAGGAATGGCGGCACATACCTGTAGTCCCGGCTACTCCAAAGCCTGAGGCAGGAGGACTGCTTGAGCCCAGGGATTTGAGATTGCTGTGAGCTATGATCACTCCAATGCATTCTAGCTGGGGGGACAGAGCAAGATCCTGTCTCAAAAAAAAAAAAAAAAAGTACAAGAAAAAACAATAAAATAGAAATTAAATTCAAAAAGATAGAAAAATAAAATCAACTTGTTCTTTGAAACAAATAATAATAATACAAATAAACCTATAGCAAAAGTAATCAAGACAAAAAGAAAGAAGCCAATAAATAATATTAGGGATTAAAGGAGAATCTAACTGAAGATGCTATGAAAATTAAATAGTTGAGAAAATAGCATAAACAACTTTATGCCAATAAATTTGAGGTTCTAGAAGTGGATAAATTCTGAGAAAAATACCATTTGCTAAGACTGACTAAAGAAGAAATAGAAATCTGAATAATTGTATAAGCATTAGAGAAAAAGAATTAAATTGGCAGTTAAAAATTCTCCCACAAAGAAAACACCAGACCAAATAGCTTAATAATAAGTAAGTATCATAGCCTGGGTTCCCCCAGGTAGCAGAGCCTAAGTTAAGGGCTTGGGGACAGATGGCTTATTTGGGGATGTTTTATTTTGGGAATGGGAAACTGGGAAAAAATGAAGCAGGGAGAGAGGATCAGCCAACACAACTAGGGCTCAATCCTGCCAGGTAGAACCTTCCTTAGAATCATGCACCTGAGGGATGGGAGAGGAAAGCATTTATTCACCAGTTTCCATTCCCTACTGGTCAAGAATTTCCCTATGGGGTGTTAACTTTCTTGAACTTTGAGATTTGCAAATCCTCAAAGCCAGGCCCTCCTCAAAGCCTAGTAGAGAAGCCCTACAACAGAAAGTAAGAGATAGGTGGGACAACTGAGGCAAGATGCCTCAAGTTACACCTGTGCAAAGCTGGTTGTTGATGCAATAGCTGGAGTGAAACGGATGCCCAAAGGATGGGGAGTGGGGCCCAAGAGGTGATGCATATATTAAATAGTAATGTTCTAGCAAACATTTAAGGACCCATCATTTCAATCTTATGCTTGCAGACAAATAAAGATAAAAGGCACTCCTCAACTCATTTTATGAGATTAGTGAAACCTTGATACTACAACCATACAAGAAGAGTACAAGAGAAGAAAACAATGAGCTAATCTCACCCATTAACATAGAAAAAAAATCTTAGAGGAAATATTACCAAACGAAACCCAGCAATGTATAAAACATTAACAGATTAAAGAGTGGAGAGAACCACATGATTACCTAAATAGATGCAAAAAACAAAAAAGGTGTTCAATAAAGTACAACATTCATTCTTCACTTTTAAAAAAATATTTGCAAACTTGGTATAGATAGGAACTTCCTTAACTGGATTGAAATAGAGATAACAGCATATTTAACAACGATACTTTGGAATATTTAATATTTCTATTAAGATCTAGACCAAATTAAGAATACTCATTATTATTGGTACTCTTCAACATTATGCTGGAAGTACCAGCCAGTTGATGTAAGTCAAGAAATAGAAATGAAAATTATGAGAATTAGAAAGAAAGAAGCTAAACTGTCATCATTTATAGGTGATGTGATTATCTATGTAGAAAACCCAAATTCATTTACAAATAACTTATCAGAATTAATAAGAGTTTAGCAAGATTGCTGCATACAAAATTTATATGTAAAATCAATGGCGTTTCTATGTACCATCAACCATCTGATGGAAAAATTAAAAGAGTAAAAACAAGCAATGTGCAATAATAGCCAAAATACAAAATTCCTAGAAATAAAATCTAACAAAAGGTGTTCATGTTCTTCATGGAGAAGATTATAAAACTCTTAGAAACATAGAGAAGATCAAAGAAATAGAGAGATATACCATGTTCTTGGCTAAGGGGACTCAATATAATAAAGATGCAGTTATTTACAAATTGAATTATGCATTCAATGCAAATCTAACAAAAATCCCAACAGGGTTTTTCTTGGAACTGGTAAGGTATTTCTAAAATTTGTTTGGAAAATCAAATGCCAAATACAGACAAAATACTCCTGATTTGAGGTAAAAAAAAGAATAAGGTGAGTTACTTACTCCATCCAATATCAAGTTATAGTGTAAAATTATAAATATCTGGCAAATCAGGGCAGAGAATGACAACTAGACCAATAAATTAGATTTGAGATACAGATCCATACAGGTCTGGACATGTTTGTAACAGAGTTAATAATGTTGCATATTAGTGGGGAAAGGATAGATTATCTAATACATGAGGCTGGAACAACCAGTCATCCATATGGATTAATTGGATCTTTAAACAGTACACACAAACCAATTACGGGTTGATTAAAAGCTTAAATGGGGAAATCCAAAACTAGAAAACTCTTAAAAGATAATGTAGAAGAATATTGATAGGACTTTGACATCACAGAAGGATTTTTTTTTTTTTTGCATTTTGGATTTGTAATCCAGTCATCCATTTTGTCACTGAAATTGTTTCAACTTTGGCCATAGGGAGCTCTTTTAGGTGGCTTCTGTGTCCCTTTGACACATCCCCATAATTTTGTGGGGGTTTTTTGAGCACCTCCTTACTTTCTGACACTACAAGATGCTCCAGGCACATCTTTCCTGCCCTAGCCCTAGAATCAGCATTTTTCTAAGGATCCCTGGTTCCTTTTATTGGAGAATGGTATTTGGAATCAAAATCTAGGCATTGGGTGTGCTTGTTGCTATTTGCATATTCTTGCTTCTGGACCCTTTCAGCAGACAAAGCTAGGCAATATATCTGTATATACTATATGCGTGTACACACACACAACTATAATTATTTCTGTGTCTATCCATCAGCACCTATATTAAGCTAACCATGAGTCTGATTAATGTCTCCAACTCTCATCCAGAACCACATGGTTCATTCCAGCCTTGGTCCTTGCTTATTTGAAAGCTCCCTCTCCAAAAGTGAGAAACTTGGCTTCTACCATCCACCTTCCAAATGTCCATGAAAAGCAAATAAATATTAGTTAGTGATTGAATAGGTAAATAAGTAAGGAAGAGCAGATCAATTTCCTATACAGAACAATTCTAAATAATTTATGTAGATCCTACCCACTCAAGGAGGCGGAGTATAATTCCCTGCTCATCAGGTGTGGTGTACACATTACGACTTCCTTCTAACAAGTATGGTACGGAAAGGGGTGAGAGATGTGACTGTACAGGGGAGAGATCGGACAAACGTTACCTCAGCCAGGTGATCGAGGTCAACATTATCAGTGATAAATAACATTAACAGCACATACCCTTGAGACAATATGATGAAAATGACACCTTTCCCTATGTAGTCTTCTTTCCAAACCCCCATAATTTCTGTCTAATCATAAAAAAGACCAAACCCAAGTTGAAAAACATTCTACAAAAATACCTGACCAGTTCTCCTCAAAACTGTCAAGATCATCAAAAACTGGAAAGTTTGGGAAACTGTCCTAGTCTAAAGGAGCCTAAGGAGACTTGATGACTGAATGTGATATGGAATCCTGGATGGGACCAGGAACAGAAATCACTAAGGAAATTCTAATAAAGTATGGGCTTTAGATAGTAATAAAAATGTACCAGTATTTGTTTATGAGCTGTCACAAATGAATATAGGAATGTAAGACGTTAACAGCAGGGAAACTGGGCGTGGGGTACGTGAGAACTATCCGTAACACTCTTGCAACTTCTATACATCAAAAACTATTCTAAAATAAAAAGTTTATAGAATGTTTTAAAAGAGGTATTTCTTAAACAAGAAAGAAAAGGGGCAAACTAAAAGGTCAAGACTAACAAATTTGACTGTATTACAATGGAGAATTTGTTATAAAAAGACACCAAGAAAATAGCAAAAAGACAAGCCAAATAGCGGAACAAGATACTGCCCCATGGTTAACCAAAGAACAACTATGAGTCAATAAGAAAAATACAAATCATCAGATAAAAACATGAGCAGAAGATCTGAGTCAACATTGCACAGTAGAGGAAACACAAACAGTCCATAAACATGTAAGAGGGAAAATCTGACCTTATTAGGAATCAGGGATATGCAAATTAAAACCACAGTAAGATACCATTTTATACCTCCCTGATTAAAACGTTAGTCAACTAAAGTTTTAACAAAGATGTGGGGCAATTGGAACTCTTAAACACTGCCACAGGTAAGGTAAATTGTGCCCACCAGAGAGAACAGCTTAGCACTACCTAGTGAAGTTTAAGGTGCTCGAACCTTATAACCCAGCAATTCCACTCCTAGATACGTACCCTGGAGAGACTTCTGTTCACATGTACCAGGAGAAAGTTTCCAAGCATTCACTTAAAAAACTGTAATGGGCAAGAAGCACCCCTGGAAAACAACAGTTAGCCATCAATGGAATAATGAATAGATAAATTGTGGCATATCCGAAAAATGGGATACCACACGGCAGTGAAAAATGAAGGGATTTCAGCGACATACATTCACATGGGTGAATCTCAAAAACATGAAATGGGCTGGGTGCGGTGGCTCACGCCTGTAATCCTAGCATTCTGGGAGGCCGAGGCGGGCCGATTGCTCAAGGTCAGGAGTTCGAAACCAGCCTGAGCAAGAGCGAAACCTTGTCTCTACTATAAATAGAAAGAAATTAATTGGCCAACTAAAAATACATAGAAAAAAAAAATTAGCCGAGCATGGTGGTGCATGCCTGTAGTCCCAGCTACTCTACTCGGGAGGCTGAGGCAAGAGGATCGCTTGAGCCCAGGAGTTTGAGGTTGCTGTGAGCTAGGCTGATGCCACGGCACTCACTCTAGCCGGGGCAGCAGAGTGAGACTCTGTCTCAAAAAAAAAAAAAAAACATGAAATGGAGGAAAAGACACAAGTGACAGAATGTGTACAGAATGGTTTCATTTATGTAATGTTCAAAACATGCAAAAGTAGATACGCAAACATTTAGGGATACATACACAGGTAGCAAAAAGATAAAGGGAAGGGTTAACACAAAGTTTAGGATCATGGTGAACTGTGGGGAGAGAAGCACACAGAGGCTTCTGATGTACTGAGAGTATTTTGTTTCTTTTTTTTGTGTGTGTGTGTCTCAGTTGTATTTTTGTAACACCCCAGTTTATTATGAAAACAATCTTTTCTGACATATCCATCTAAATTTGAGATTTAAAGGTACATAGAAATTACTTATATTTGCCTATAAATTAAATGCTGATGAACAAATACCGATTAACATACCAACATTGAAGCACGCCAACATCACAGAACTTTTTCCAACTTTTAAAATTATTTTTTTCCAACTAAGCCAATTAATATTCGACATTTGGGTTGTGTGTGCATAAGAAAACAGACATATTTCTCAACTGACCACAGACAAAACAGCATTCAAGTGTCCTTCTTTCTGGATATAATTAAGTTTGCAGAGGAAAAGTAGCTCAAATGGGAGCAAACGAGCTGACCTCCTCAGGAAACGAACTAGACAGAAATCAAGAAGTACTAAAGGTGCTGAAGATTGATTCCACAGATCCTTCTTTTTCCTGTCGTCTAAACATACAAGTGTGCACTATGGGTGCATGTGGACTAAAACACTTCTAATCTAGACTGTGGGCTCCTTTGGGGGGCAGAGAGGGTGCAGGGGCAGAGGGCACTGCCCACCGAGCCATCCACACCAACCTGCGCAAGAGGTAGACGAGATTATCTAAGTCGCAAGAGGCTTAGATGATGCCCTGGGCCTTAAGTGAGGTTTACACTTCACTGTGTTGTGTTTTACTATTCTATACCTGGTTTGTTCCACTAATTTTGCTACTGAGGCAAAGTGACAGGTTCAGGTAGTCCAAGAATGCTTACTATACTATAAGCTCCGTATACTATAAGCTGTCTGAATCAAAGATTTTTATTTATTATGCTGCCAAACACAACTGATTTCCACCTGTAGTTATTTTTTAAGAAAGAAACAGTGAGTCAACTGAAGGAGGAGCTGGGGCCACGGAACATCACTGCACATGAGCACACTGAGTGAGAAAAGCAGAGCCTCGGGGCGGGTCTAGTTGCTGTTGGCTGCAGCAGGCCCAGGACCAGCCTCAGTGGGCCTTCTCCAAGAAGGCTCTGCAGCACCTGACCACTGCTGGTACACCCTCTCGAAGTCGGAGTCATTCCCATAATAGGGATCTTCAATAATAAGTTGTTTTTGTGGATCATAGCTCCCAAGTAGTTCAATTTTAGCTTTGCAGGTTTTTTTTCATTCAGGAAAATTTATTAATACTAAATCTTAGCAAGAACAATGAAAGTCCATGGCATTTGAGCCACAGCCTGATCCTATCCCATTCCCATGCCCCAGCGTCATGTAACAAGCTCTACTCTGGGCAGGTATAGCTAAGAAAGTAAGAACTCCTGCCCCTCCGGCTACTCGTCTAGGGCTCTGCCCCAGGTGTGACAGGCCAAGAAACCCGGGGCTCCAATTGCCCTGGTCATAGTGTGGAGGTTCCACTCTGGGAGGGGTAAACTGGAGCTACCAACCACTCACACAAACACATATATGTCTCTACAGGAAGACATCCTCATTCTAAGCCTCAGGAGACGCCCGCAAGTAACTTTTTAAAGGCTGTGATTAACACAAGTCAGAGTTGCAGTAGCATACACAGAAACAATGGACCAGCGTGGGCTGCAGCAGAAACATCAGGCCATAGAGACTGGCCCCCAGAGTTTTCATATATTGTAATAACCAAGTAAAGATCAAATTGGCTTGCTATGTTTAAAAAAAAACAAGGTTGAAAATAAATATCCAGTACAGGAAACTACAAAAGTGTAACAAACATTTAAAAATATTTTAAATTTTATTCAGGTAAAATGCTGTAAAGTTAAAAATTGTTAACTTACACAGTTCAGTGAAAATAAGTATAGCTTTGCAGTTTTTAACTTGGTTACCTTTTCTATTCAAATCTCTCAGATTGCTTTCATCCATACATAGTATATAATCAAATGTGGTGAAGTCTTCTTTGGTAATCCAGACACACGAACAGCACCGACTTGGGCACCACCTCCGCCATCTTCCCGCACGCGGCCGAGTATTTTGTTTCTTAATATTGTAAAATTAGAATTAGTATTTATCTGTGTGTGCAGTCATAATGCACCCTTTTATATATCACGTGTGCCTCCGACCTCAATAATAACAAACTTGCTAAACAAGAGCTGTACTGACGAGCAAGCTGTGTAGACACATGGCTGATGGTAGGTGTGAACTGGGAGCACTCAGTATGTAAACTCCGTTTCCACTTCTCCTCGGTGAGGTTGACTCGACTTCTCTAGTTCACCCTATTTCTCATTTTAAATTTGTATTTAAAGGCCTTTTCATATTTCCTCCAGTCATTCCAGGTAATTGTCAGCATGGTCCTCTTCGTGGTCACCCTCTGGCCTTCCCCGCCATTCCTGAGCACTGCTGCCTCCAGAGACGGCACAGTCAGATCTTCTCTTCACCGGTCCCACTGGGGCTGGATTCCTAAACCCCTGGACCTCTCTCTAAGCTCTCAGGCCTCAGCTCTGCCTTCCAGATCCTTCCTGTTACAAAAGGCTGGAAATCTCCATGTTTCATGTGAACTTCTGGGGGACTTTTTTTGTGGGACTCTTGCCCGCTCGCCAGCATCCCGATCTGCTTACTGTTCTGCTATCTGTATTCTTTTCATCTCTTGGTAAGAAACAATTTCAGTTTAGAAGTCTCTATCCAGACCTAGGATAAAAAGATTACTTTACCTATATTACCTTCAAATTCAACAAGTTAGTGCTCAATGTTTTGCCTCCACATTTTGGCAGCATGGGTAGTGCTATAGTTCTGGACTCAAACTGACCTGAGTTTGAATCTCAGGCCTGCCATTTAATAACCGAGCGACTTGGAGCTAATTATTTAACCACTTGAATCCCCGGTTTCTACATGTGTATAACAGAGATCATTTTTTCCTAACTCACAGAGGTATCATGAAGATTAAATAATGCACATAAAGCACTTAGCAGGTTGTATGAAATGCAGGAAGCACTCAATAAATGTTAGCTATTATTACTTTGTTTTTTATTACTGATTTGCTTTGGAAGCTGAGTCCTCCCTCATGGTGAAACCATTCCTTGTTAACTTTCCTAGACTCTGAAATGGTCCTTTCCCCAAATTCCTTACTCTCCTACTGTCACTTCCACTGCCTTGAATAAAAATGACATTCAGGAAGTTGACCTAAAATCTACCCAGGCAGATGAGGAACCTGTCCCTGTCCTAAAAGGCTGCTGAGTGGCAAGAACATTCTACACCATTTCTCAGTCATTCCTTGGAAGTCTCACATTCTTCTGCTAGTCTTGAGGTTCTTCCTGATTGCTGATTTCTATTCCTGTCGCCAGATACATGCCTATTGACTTACACACGTCTCAGGTGAGGATAGGAATAACGGCCTTGACCTTTAACCCTATGCACTCTTCCCTTCTCCACGAAGAAGAATCTTAATTTGTTCATCCCTCTCTCCTCTCTTTCTGTCATTCAGCCATACTGATTTGAAAACTGATTAGGATGTAATTTTTAAAAGCCAACAGCCAAGAAGCAGATGGGCATTGAAATATTTCACACTTACAAAAACAATAATCTACATCAACAACATTTTACAAACTTTTAAAATAAACTTTGATCACCAGGGCATGTTTTATGATTCAGAATAAAAATCAAAATAGTAAAGAAAAGATAATACTCTGTCATCGGCTGGCCAAAGTCTGCATTCTGCTTTAGAGTTTTATTGTTAGACTAAATCCAGGTTAGAATGCAAATTCCTCCAAGAAGATGCAAACATTCTAAAAGGGCTAATACTTCTGCCCTGGGCTTTGCAAACTGTGTTCCACAGTGTACTAGGTCTACAGGATGTTAATAGATATTTTTATACCAGAAAAAACAGTTCTATGATCAAATAAGGTTGGGACATGCTGGATAAAATAAACACTTTGCTGCATCTGGCAAGGTCCTGGATGATGGAGCCCCTTCCTATCTCTCGGATCTCACCAAGAACCCGCTCCAGCCCCAGCAACTTTGCATTTGCTACCCTCTGCCCCGGATGCTCCTCCCAGATCTTCACCTAGCTCACTGCTTCTTGTCATCCAGGTCACAGCTCAAATTTCACATCCTAGAGAGGGTCTTCCTCATCCACCCATCTAAAATAGATACATCCATCACATCGCTTTTTATGACAATCTTTAACACGATCTAAATTGTAAGTTTTACTTGAGTATTATCTGATTCTCCAATTAAAATCAAAAGCCATATCTATCCTATTTATCGCCATAGCTCTGGTCCCTAGAATAACACCTGGCACACTGTAAGAACTCAATAAATATTTGAATGAATGAATGAACCAACATTAAATAGATGTCTTTCATACAAGACTTCTCAGGGCTTTTCCTGTATGAATCTGTATCGGAACTCTTTGAGCAAGAGTTTTCCAGACCTATTGAAAGTATTCCCTGAGGCATCTAGTGGAAAATATTTTCATTGGTCATACTTTTGGAGTATGGTTTAGGTTTCATAAATGACTTTATACCTAAATGAATTTTAGATTCTGTCTCAAAGAGAGTTGAGCACATTGGAGAGTCAAGAGGGTCTGTGAGGCAGTACATGGAGTGAAGATGGATAGATAATGGGAGTCGGGTGGGAGAGACCCCAGTGGTGAGTAGTAATATGTAGATGGAGACTTTTGCCCAAGGTTGCCCTGAAATCTAGATGATTAGTTCTCTCTTAGGATATAACTTTGAATTTAGGCCTTTCTCAGTTCAGTTGTACCGAGCATTGCACTCACTTGCTTCAACTGGAGCTTTATTTATAAACTGAAAAGACAGAAAAGACCCCCAGTAAGAGCAGACACACACACACACACACACACACACACACACACACTCTTAACATATACAACTTCAGTACATGCTGCAAATTACATCCTAACAGGTAAATTAGTATGTAACCAGCAAGAGTGTTATTTTATAATAGGTAAGGATTGCTGTGCCTGCAACATTTGTGTTCCACACTTGAATGTCTCTGTCATTGTCTTCCTGCTGCAGTGAGTGAGGGCCACAGTCAGGACAGGTGGGAAAGGGCTAAGGAGGTTGTTGTGTCCACTTTGTATCTTTTGGGGGGAAAATACAGAAATGGTTTTGTAAATATCTTTCTAAACTTCTTGACTGCTTTCATCTGGGCAGGAGAAGGATGTGCTGGGAAATGAGAAGGGCACGGTGGTGGGGAGGAAGAGAGGAAGCTGCTATCTGGGGGAGTTAAAATAACATTTCATCTTCATTTTGGATGAATTGTAAACAGGTTCAATACTTTAATTTGCTTGAAAAATAGTTTTTCTAAATGCTTCTAAATTGACTTAATAGTTCAGAGGAGAGAACATGATCTTTGAGGAAATAAGCCTCCAATTAAACTGAGTACTAGCTACAGAAGTATTATGATTGGACTTAAAATGCAGGCACCGTAATTTTTGGGGGGAGGCACGGAGATATAACAAACCATCAACAGTGACAGCGTTTGGAGAGAGACACTTGGGTTGGGTGAGGGGTGTGTGGAAAGAGATTTTTACTTTTCATCTTATCTTTCTATTTAGTTTGACTCCTTACCATACATACATATTACTTTTTTAAAAAGTTAATGCATCAAAAGAATGCACTTCCTTAATTGAGTCACCTGTCTCCATTTTGGTACCTGGGTCTGGGGTAGGAAGAAGCAGAAACTGGAATCATGGGAGAACCGGAGAGAGCCAACTCAGAACTCTTGCAAGAAGGGTTTCAGATGGGGCTTGGCTAAGCCGTTGGGCTTGGTGCTGCTTGCCTTATCTGAGTGGTTCGCCATTCCTTATTACTGAAGACAGAGGACTGCATCAATGGGATCATTGCCCCCACTCCTCAGTTGGTAAAATAAAGGCAAGAAATCTACTAAGCTATTATTGAAATGTATGATTTTCCAAATATTAATAGAAAAGGATTGGATTTTTCTCATCCCCTTCAAAACCTTGGTGCTAAACTTAGAGACCTCACCTGGTTCATGGCTGTCTGAATAAGGAAATATTCTCATACCTTTCAGAATTTGTCCTTTGTGGCTTATCCTATTGGCACCTGCCCTGTGAGAGAGGAAATGACTACTGGGCTTACACTTTTAAGGACAGACCTCTTGAATTGGTTATTTTGGTAAATAGATCATGAGCATTGCTAGGAAACAAAAGTGTAATTAGCTATTGCCCTCTGAAAGTAGTAAACATGTGCTGAATCTGAAACTTTTCCAAATCAGGTTTGAAAAAGAAGGAGGAAGAGGAGGAAGAGAAGAGGGAGAGGAAAAGGAGGAGAGGGGCGAAAGAAATCTTAAAAAAATGGAGTGATCCTAGTATCCTCAGTATCTTTATAGAAACGTGATCCTTCAAACCAGGTGACCTTTCAAGTGTTTGTCATTATGTCCTTGTAGCCTCTTCTTACTCCTTCCTTCCTTCCTCCCTCCCTCCCTGCCCCCTTCCTTCCTGTTGTTCAACAAATGTTTATTGAGCATGTACTAAGCGATAGGCATTGGTGCAATAGAAAATACAAAGATGAGTAAGACACAGTTCTTGCTCTCAAAGAGCTCATTAATACAACATCATAAGAGGTATAACCAGTGTCAGTGACGTGTTAGGAGAGCGGAGTGGAGAGACCAATGTTGCAGGACTGTTAACATTTGAACTAAGGAGAGAAGGTATGGTAAACAGCAGGGTTGCAAGATGGCCCCATACCCCTCACCCACCGTCTTACTCTCATGATTGTATGGCAAGAGGGAGATAATTCAGGTGTGTCTAATCTAATCACACGAGCCCTATAAAAGCAGAGCATTTTATCTGGCTGGTGACAGAAGAAAAAGTCAGGGACACTTGAAGCATGAGAGGGCGTGATACACCATTACTGACTTGAGAATGGAGAGGCCACATGAGAAGGAATGCAGGTGGCTTTAAGGACCTAAGAGAGACCCAGCTAACGGCCAGCCAAGAAACAGGAACCTCAGTCCTGTAGCCACAGGAACGGAATTCTGCCAACAATCTGAATGAGTCTGGAAGCAGACTCTTCCCCAGAGCCCCCAGAGAAGAGCATTCCCGACACATTGACTTTGGCCTTGCGAGAGCCTAAACAGAAAACCCAGAAGAGCCCACCTGGACTTTGGGCTTACAGAACAGTGAGAGAATACATGAGTGTTGCTTTATGCCATTATGTGTGTGGTACTCCTTACAGAGCAATAGAGCACTAATACAGCAGGGCTTTCTATTCAGGGGAGAAGCATGAGCATGACAACACAGAGTACTCAGAGACTTCGGGTGACAGCAAGGAACTCGGTAACCTTGGGCACATCAGCAGGAAGGGAGTGGCATGGAAAGTCTGCAAAGTTGAGTCTGAACCAGACTGGGAAAGTCATTAATTTTCATGCACATCAAGGAGTTTGGGCTTTATTCTTGAGCACCATGTTCTACCTCCTCTTTCCACCTAGAAGGTACATCATCTCTGCCTAGCATGGTAATATTTCCCTTATTTGACTGTCTGGGATATTAGGGATTTTTTACACACCTGTCTTTCTTTTCTGTTTCATATCCACCTGCATCATTCCTGGTCTTCACTCTTAGCATGTTCCCTTTCAGGTAGGAGGAAGCCCAGGAGTCCTGCCTGATGATGTGACAAGGTACAGCGGTAGTGGGGAGACAGAGGTGCATGGGCATGGCCTTGACAATGTCTTCCTGCCCATGTCCACCAACAGCCACCACCAGGTGTTTACCTGGGACTGGCTGATGATGAGAGAGAGTGGAATCAACTTCTCCAAATGGGAGGAACAGAGGGGACCAAAGCCTGGCCGTCTCATTTAGGCAGTAGCAGTAGTGAAGCTCTGAGTACTGATACAGGATCCTATTGGTCATAGAAGTTCTATCTTTTTGAGAAGTGAAGGCAGTGAGATGTATCAATCAGGGCCCTAGCGAAAAATATAATTCGCCCCAGAGGGTTCAAATAAAGAGACTTTGAAGAAAGGTCAATTGATGAAGGTGTGGGCAAAGTTAAGGCAATGAAATGGACTACGGGAATGACAAGAAATCATTACCATGGCCCAGTGAGAGCTGGAACTGTGGCGAACGGCCACCTAGCACAAATTGTAGTCATAGGAACAGGGAATTGGCCCTAAAGCAAGGAGGTGTAGGGAGAAATACCTGACCTCTCTCCTCTGGCCCTTGGATCCTCCAAAAGGGCCTCCCCTGCTGGACCCAATCAGAAGCCATTCACGAGGGATCCCAGGGAGATATAACTCAGAGGCCCAGCCTCCTGGGACACAGAGTATGGCAGAGAAAGGTGGAGAACGCATCTAGGGGTGAGGTAGGAGAGAGGAACAGAAAAGAACCAGCATATAAGGGAATGAAGAGGTTCATTAGCCTTGCCATGATGTTGACTTTGCCATGACCTGGGCTATGCACGGACTCGACCAAGATCACCTTGAACCCTGAGACTCTCCTATGGCTATACCCTTGCTGGTGGGCCCAAAAGGGACCATCTGAAAGGGAAAAGGCTCCCACAACAGCAAAGCTCACATCTTGGTCCTCCAGTTCAGGGAGCCTCTATGAATACAATCACCTCCCATGACAGGAGAAGGTTTGGGGGAATAAACGGGGGTATCAAATGTCATTGTGGGAGCATCTAGCCCAGGAACATTAGGGGCTTCCCAGAGATTGGAGCCTGAACTATTTAGGGTCTACATACTCAGAGTGGCGGGAAACCATGCTTGGAATTGTGGGCTGGACTGACAGTTCTGCCAGCGTCGTAAGGCTGTTTTGGAGGGAGAAGGGCAGCAAAGAGATCACACAGGGGAAGGATGTGGTTAAGCTCTTCTTTAAGAGCACAGCTTGTTATCTTTTGGGTCAAGAAAATTATAGAGGATTGGTAAATTTACTAGAACAGCAAGAATCACACTGGGTTCTTCAGCTTTAAATAAGGACATTCTTTTCCCAAAATATCCTCCTTATGCTTAGAAGGATCCTAGGAAAGTTTCTGACCAACTCAAACACTCGGAAATTAATTCTGTTGAAGAGTTACAGGCTGTGATATTGAGACAAACGGAGCCCCTGAGTGACCCAAGTCCTGCTACATGAACCATGAAGCCTTGTTGTCCCGTTTGGGCAATCCCCTGCCTCCTCTCAACCTTTCAGCTCAAAAAGGTTACATGGTATCTCTCACCTCTGGCTCAATCCCAGAGCTGGGCCCAGCCCTAGGCTCGCTGAGATGCTTCTCCCGCCCTGTGGGACTTTAGGACCAGGTCAGTGACTAGAGGCAAAGACAAGGCAGGCTGAGGTCCCAGGTGAACAGTCAGGGCATGTTACCCATGAGAAGAGGATTCATCCTTTGGCTGAAGTGCAGTCTCCACTGCCTCCCGATGATTCTGTGTGGCCTGGTCCAGGACAACGGGCCCTCTCCTTCAACCTCAAGCAACTGATCAGGGCAGTTCTTCTCAGGAACTTAGCTTGTTTACTCTACCCTGTGGCCCAAATTCCCTCTTGAGTCCAGAGAAAGCCCCCACAGCAGAAGTCTGGCCCCAAACTTGCACAATCAGGCCCTCTTCCCCGGGTCCCCAGACACAGGGAGACTAGGCCAAGATGGGGGTGGGAGGCCCCAGTCAGTGTGGTCAGTGGGGAGGGTGGGAGCTGAGCCCAAGACCACGCTGCCCTGTGGCCTCTGCAGCCTGCATGAGACCGCAGGCGAGACGCACACAGAGGCATCATCGCCCAGGCCAACCGGCTCCTCCATGGCCCCCCAGGGACTCCTAGACTCCTGAGCTTGGCATGAAGACTTCACCAAGAACTTTGAACTTATTAGTGCAGACAAGGGGGTGGCATTTAGGACCTGAATGGGGATGGGCAGCCATCATTAGATCCTGCCTGGTTTGATGTCCAAAGACAAACTAAGAAGCAGACATGACTTAGAGTTTATTAGCATCACTGTCAGCATGAGAAACCCACTGTAAGCAAGTGACCCACAGTTGAGGATTTCTGCACATCACATACCTCTGTCTTTGGCCTCACCTCCAACTCCAGGCCCTAAGAGCAGATTCTTATTCCTGAAGGTGCCAGGTGCAGGAGCCCTCTCTTATCAACAAGCCAGGTTTCAGTTTCTAGAACTTACTTCCCTGGATTCAGGTTTGCCCGCCCACCCCCACCCAAGCACAATCACCCAGCTCACCTGCCATGGCAGTAATCAGTAATCACGCCAATTACTCTAACTGCCAAGTGCTGGGGAGGCAGGGACCCACCCACACGCCGCTGCTGAGGAACTTTCTTCCAGAGCTCTGTTTGCTGACTCTGAGTGGCACTGATACCTGGGTGCCCTCGGAGAACTCACTGTACCCACTGCTCCCCTTCTGCCCCCGCCAGAGGAGTTAGGGCCCAAGGCAAGTCAAGGGGGGCATAGAGCACCTCCACATCTCCAAGATGCTCCAGATGAAACTTGAGTCTGTTCTCAACCAAGCAAGTGGGTGACATGGGGGTGACGTCTGCACCGCGTCCATTGAGAGGTCTGGGTTTGCATTTGGAGTGCATGGAGAAAACCTCAGATCCAGGGGGCTAAAGGGATCGTGGAATTAAGACAATGCCATCCTGTGCTGTGGGCCTCTGCTCCCAGGCTGGTGTTCTTGCTGCCCTCCTCCCAGGGGTGGGAGAGCCAGCCTTGCCTGGCTCTGTCCCCCTGTCTTGACCAGCTAATGCTGGGTGGCCTGTGTATACCTGGGCATGCTTGGCAGTGAACTGAAGGAGGAAGTTACCACATGAGAAGATGCCCCAGCACCTGTTTTAGATGGGAGGGTATCAGCACTGTGGAAGCTTTGGTCTCTGCTTAATCAGGGAAAGTGTTGCACAGCCGTGTACAGCCACAAGCTTACTGCCTTTTATCCTGTGGTACTAAAAACTAAGATGATTCACCACAGGACATTGTTTAGAAACTGTTTCAATGCATCATTTTTGGTCAATGATTCGTGTGAATATATCCTTTCAATGGGGTAGTCTGTTTCCTAAGCGTAGGTTATAGTTTCTGAGAACCTTCTTGTTACCAAGAAAATGTGGTCCTGTCTATCATTTCGCACCAGCAGGAAGGCTTTGGAGTGGTGGAAGCCATCCCCTGCCCTGGGGGTGGGTCTCTGGTGGGCTACTTTTCAGAGTCTTCCCCTTCCGTGAAGGTTGGGATGGTGGCGATAGCCCTAATGATACTAGAAAGTCCCCTTCAGCCTGCCCCTCAAATTACTCCCCAGGCTCTGTCACCCTTGTTTCCCTGTGTCCCTGCATCTGGGTCACCTGACATCTGATGAAGCCCTAAGAGAGCCTCCTCTTGCTGAGTCCATGGGTAGCACGGCACTGGGACAGGTTTGTGGTCTTTTGCTCACAAGGTCTCTTGGGGTCTCCCTGGATGTACCCATGTTACATTCCCTGCAGACTCCTGGTGTGCTGCGTGCATGGCAGGGCCCCTTCCTCTCCCTGCCTCAGCTTTCCTGGCCCACAGACACTTACGTAGCCTCCACGCTTGCCAACTCCTGAGCCACTAAGGTGGGAATCAGAAATGCTACCACCTCCCCAGTCAAGCCCTTTGAGGTCTAACCTGAGGTTGGATGGGGACAGAGCCTGGAGACTCCAAGTCCAACCCTGTCATGTGCAGGAAACACAGGACTCACAAAACTGAGTACTATGGGTGCTTCTTAAATCTCCCCCACTAACACCATTTGGTCACCTGACCAGTGTATCTATCTCCACTTCACCTTTCCCACTTCGATCCCCAAACAAAAATATCTGCTTTGCTGACTTCAAAGAAAAGCAGAGACATTCTTTCCAATGGGACTCTAGAGCAAATTCCTCCCTAGCCATTTACACTGGAGCCAGCAGAGGAGGCAGCGTGTGTGTCTGTGTGCGCACACACACGCCTGTGCATGCAAAGAGGGAGGGTCCGGAAGGAACTATGAGACAGGAGAAACTGCAGCAACACAAGCACGAGAGGACAGAGGAAGAGCGAGGTAGATGGAGCTCGGGAGAGCAAAGGGTCGGCTCAGGCTTGTGGATGCCAGAGGGTCTCGCTGTGTTGATTACTGAATTGTGTCAATTCCTTTGTACGTCCCTCTCAAGTGTGGAAGGAAATGGACACCCCAAGTAAAATATCCTCCTGTGGATTGTGTGCACCAAGCAGTGGAGGACGGGGGTACACAGGACAGATCCAGGGCTGACAGATGCAGGTGGCAGAGAGGATGGCTGCATTTAAATGGAAGATAAAGGTACAGTAAGTGCAATAAGGTAAGTTCTAGGGCCAGGACTCAGGAGAATGGTGAGAGAATAATTCATGTTCATTTTCCTAGCAATGGCAATGACATCCTCAGTTCCTCTGGATACCTCCTGGTTAAAACCCAGGGATATAAAAAAGTAAATGTGTATAATGCTAATGGATATAATGTATCTGCTAAAGCTGTGGTCCCCAACCGCCAGGCCACAGGCTGGTACAGATCTGTGGCCTGTTAGGAACCCAGCCGAACAGCAGGAGGTGAGCAGAGGGCAGCCAGCGAAGCTTCATCTGTATTTACGGCTACTCCCCATCACTCATCACCACCTGAGCTCCGCCTCCTGCCAGATCGGCAGGGGAGGGGGGACATTAGATTCTCATAGGAGCGCAAACCCTACTGTAAACTGTGCATGCGAGGGATCTAGGTTGCGCCCTCCTTATAAGAATCTAATGCCTGATGATCTGAAGAGGAGATGAGGTGGTGATGTTGGCTCTGGGCTGCAAATGTAATGCACTTGAATCATCATGAAACTGCCACCTCCTGCCACCTGCCCGCCCCCACCCCCCACCCCTCCCCGGTCTGTAGAAAAATTGTCTTCCATGAAACCAGTCCCTGGTGCCAAAAAGGTTGGGGACCACTGTGCTAAAAGACAGACATTCTCAGATTGAATTTTTTTTTTCAGAGTCTCACTCTGCCGCTCCTGACTAGAGTGCAGTGGCATCACCATAGCTCACAGCAACCTCAAACTCCTGAGCTCAAGCGATCCTCCTGTTTCAGCCTCCCGAGTACCTGGGACTACAGGTGCATGCCACCACACCCAGTTGATTTTTTCTATTTTCAGTAGAAACAGGGTCTCACTCTTGGTTAGGCTGGTCTTGAGCTCAAGCAATCCTCATGCCTCGGCCTCGCAGGGTGCTAGGATTACAGGCATGAGCCACTGCACCTGGCCTCAGGTTGAAATTTTAAAGTTCGTCTATATTTTGTTCATAATCCACAATAATAGAAAAATGTCAAAAGTGAAATGATATAAAAGATAGTTGGTGTACCAATATCAAAGCAAAAAAAAAAAAAAAAAACCCCACAAGCATTAGAGGGATAAAGAGGATCATTACTTAAAGATATTGTACCAGGAAGGTATTAATATGGTAATACTAACTCTGCATGCATTTAGCAATATAGTCTTGAAACAGTTGATGCAAAAATTGCCACAGTTATAAGGATAAATTAACAAAAACACAAGTAGGAGATTCTATTCATCTTTTTTAGAAACAAAGCTTAAGAAGTAAAAAATAGAATAAGAATACAAATTATTTTAGTAGAATTTATTATTAAGTCTTGATGTAATGGACATATATAAATCTTGTACCCCAAACTGGAGAATACACATTCTTCTAAGAACACATGACAAAATATTTACAAGTCTCAAAAAAGACCAACAAAATTTTTATGTGTTCTATTACCATCATAAAGTAAAATAAAAATTCAGTTTCAAAAAGATAAAATATTTATTTAGGAAACTTAAGTGCTTTCCTAAGTAATTTATAGTTCAAAGAAAAATAATTACGGTTATGAAATGGTTAAACCAAATAATAATGAAAACAATACACATCAAAATGTGTGAATACAGTGAAAACAGTTTTTATAGGAAAATGTATGATTTTAAATATAATGATTAGGAAATAAGACTGATTGTTAATGAGCTAAGTAGTCAACTCACAAAAACAAGAGGACATTCAAAGAAAGTATAAAAACAAAAATAAAAGCAAAAATTAATGAATCAGGACACAGACAACAATTGACAAACCCAAAAGCTGGTTTCTGATAAACCAGAGGATTGATAAACCTGACAAACTTAAAGGAAAAAGAGCAAGATTTATCTAGGAAGAAAAAGGAAGAAAGAAAGACAGAAAGAGGCCGGGCACGGTGGCTCACACCTGTAATCCTAGCACTTTGGGAGGCCGAGGTGGGTGGATCTCTCAAGGTCAGGAGTTTGTAAACAGCCTGAACAAGAGTGAGACCCCGTCTTTACTATAAATAGAAACAAATTAATTGGCCAACTAAAAATATATAGAAAAAAATTAGCTGGGCATGGTGGCACATGCCTGTAGTCCCAGCTACTAGGGAGGCTGAGGCAGAAGGATCACCTGAGCCCAGGAGTTTGAGGTTGCTGTGAGCTAGGCTGACGCCACGGCACTCACTCTAGCCCGGGCAAGAGAGTGAGACTCTGTCTCAAAAAAAAAAACAAAAGACAGAAAGAGCCTTAAGGCAACTATCGGTGCTATTGATGTGATGAAACCCTGAGAGCATATGATGTCCTCCGGGGAGACAAACTCCCTCCCCCCTTCCAGCTGGTCACGGGTGCCCATGTGTTATTCATTTTTGTATCTTCAGAGGCTGCAGACTGGTACATAATAGATATTCAGTAGGTTTGCTGTGTAAAATCAAATCCACTTCTTGAGCTGGCAGTCTGGGCCCCCATATTGAAGCAGAGCGTCTATGAACAGAAATTCTCAGCAGAGAATTAAATGTCACTGTTTGTTACTGACGTTAAGAAAAGGACTGAAGCTTAGGAACACTTAAAAAATAATAAAAACAAATAAAAATTATCCTTATAATAATATTCTTCTCATTGACTTGAATGAGATTTGCTTGAATAAGAAAGAAAAGGATGAAATTTTATCTGTGGGGTGGGGGAGGGTGTTCATTGTCCAGGGTGCACAGAGGCGACTGAGTCCTACACTTGAGTGTCAACTGCCGTGGCTGCCGTGGGCAGGAAGCAGGCTGCGAACCACCGGTTGATGACGGTAGCCTGTGACCAAGCACTTTCATGGCTAAGAGAGCTGGCCCTGCCAGATTCTCAGATCTAGGCTTTCCCAAACACGCTCAAGCAGGTCAGCAGCAAGATTGGGAACACGTCGAGGTTTGAACACTTTCAGCTGAGAATGGAAGATGGCAAGGCAGACAGATCCAGGACACTGAAATCTAGGATTTCCAAAAATGCCACCTTTTCTGGGCACCTAGGCCTGAACCATTCCCTTGTGGTTCTAACTCCCATCTTGACTTTGTCCCCTAAGGAGAGGTCACCCCTAAGCCTTATCAGTCATTGCTAACTCGGTGAGAACTGGAGTATCAGATGCTTTCCTAACATGAGGATTCGATGTGGGCGGGTTGGGTGGAGTGAGCTGAGGGCACGGGAGCAGGAGGGCACAAGGGCACTGGCTGCCCGAGGGGAAAAACAGGGAGGGAAAACTGCCTAATGCAGAGTTTCACCCAGGGCCAGCCCTGAGTGTGCGGTCAGCTGAAGGGAGAGCCCACAGCCAGGAGAGGGAGGAATGCATTCCGGACGCCCCAGCACAACTGGAAGCCGTGTGGCCTCTCTGGATCAGGGCCAGGAGCACAAGCACACTAGCAATCAGAGGGCGGAGGGACAGACGTATAGCATCTCGCTCTGCAAATAACAGCTTCCAGGGAAGCAGCTCACTCACATGAGGGCACCACGCAACGGACGCAAGGATGTGAGCCGCTATCACACTGTCAGCCCCACCTGCCTTGTCAGCAGCGCCAGCCACCCCAACACAAGCCCAGCAATCATTTGTGAGGCACTGTACAATGTAGAGAGGACTTCCAAATGTGTTATCTTCTGTGAGCCTCACGACACCCTCTGGAAAGTATGTATTTAAGACTATTTTTATTTTGCAAGAGAGGAAACTGAGGCTCAGCAAAGATAAGGTACAATAAACAAATCTGGGACTTCTAAGTCCAGACTCAGTAATGTTTCATGCCTTTGCTTTTCAAAGTGTGGTTCACAGAACAGCAACATCAGCCCATCCTGGGAGCTTGTTAGAAATCAGGAATCTCAAACCCAGACCTAGCTAGTGAGTCAGAATCTGCATTTTAACAAGATCTCGCCAGCGATTCGCATTTTACATGCACATTAAAAGGTCAGAGCACCTGATGGTCTACCCGGGTTATACACTCTTGTGGCATCTCAATATTTTAGAGCCGAAGGAACTTCTCAAAAGCTCTCAGGCCTACTCTACTATCATGGGACAAATGATGACACTGACACATTTCCAAAGCAAGTCCCTAGCAGAACTCAGGTGAAAACCAAAATCTCTCTTTTGACTCAAAAGGCTCCCATTACACTTGCCCTCTTCCTATTTCTTTATGTTTTTATTTACATTTTTGGTGCTTTTTTTATTTGGGCTTCTGTTATAAAATTAGGCTTTCTTTGCCACTTATGCTAATAGTAAATTTCATTACACTTTCCTGAGCACACCCTAGAAGAGAATGAAAACAACGACAAGAATAGAAGCAATACAGGCCTTTTCCAGCACGTCCTCCTTTTTCAGTCTTTCAGACCCGGGCTCAGTCACATGATAGGTAGCTGCAGAAAACCAGCCTTGTATGAAAGATTAGTCCTGGATAATCTGGGATAATCGCTGAGTTGGTCACAAATACATATTAGATGTCATATGTGGACAGATGTACTTAATACTAAGGTGTGGAGAGATATCTAGGCATCTACAAGGATGCAGGCCACCCTGACAGTGCTCCTGCCCATCACAAGTGCAGGGCTTTGGCACTTTGCTGGTTAATTCACTAAGTATAGATGGCCAAACCATATTATTCAGGCCAGCAGTAGATTTTTGAACCTAAATATTCTGGTTTGGCTGTCTTCATTTATAAAGTTAACCTGATACTTGCCAAATCACCACTTCACTCATGCTCTATGAAGAGGAAAGAAATGCTCCCGTGAGTGTGAACATACACGTTTTAACACATGCACGCACATGTTACTTGGCTTTGTTGAGATGAGATAATATGGACTCAAACATTCATCCCACAAGTGGTGGGAAACTCAGGGTCCCTCTCAAAATCTCTAGGAATGTTCTGGGAGGGAATGGGGTTGGGTTTATACTTCCCCTAGTCACTTCCGGTTTTACGTGCCTGCTTCTGTGGAACTTTCTCCTTTCTTATGTCTTGCCTCTTGTGAACATTTCCACTCTCCGTCGCCAGTACTCAAACTTGTAATTCAGCCTGCATTCCTTAATTTATCCAAAACATCCCTCACCAAGGTCAGTGAAAGTCTACTGCATGGAGACTCCTATAAATTTGGAAGTAACTCAGGTGCGCAACAGAATAGATCATCATGTTGATACTAGAATCCTTGTTCTTAAAAGTCTCCCAGTTATTCTCTCTCCCCATATCCCCACCCCAGAGAATTGTCTTCTACTTGGGCTCAAGCCTCCTACCATGCTGTGGCTCCTTCCTCATCCAATCTGCTTCTAGGCTAACCAGCCCTCACTCACAAATTCCTATGTTGGTCATCTCTTTGTCTGGGTCAAAGCCCATCCCATTCAATGACTGCCTTTACCACAACCCAAATGACCCCATGGGATGTTTATTCAACAAAGTGCTTGCGGATGGATTTTCCCTGAAAGTAACAAAGGGCCTTTTCCCAACACATCAACACCTTCTGTTGTGTGTGTGCTGGGCTGTGTGTGGATGTATGTGCAAGCATGGATGACAGCATCTGATGTGCAAGTGTGGATGTGTGACTGTGTGTGTGCACGCACTTGGAGCCCTAAGAATTAGAACAAATGTGATTGCGAAAATGTATAGAAAGTATGTTTGGATGCATTCATTAGGTGTTGGATCCACAGCTGAGAAATCGCACATGCCAGGCTCCTGAGGGACCCAAGGACGGGATTTCCCAAACCCAAACTGCATCTGCTTGAAAATTAATTAGTTAATTGGGAAACAACATAGAGACACAAAGGAAGATAAAGAGATAGAGCCATGGGAAACTGGAAAGGCAGAAAAAGAATTAGTCGAACAGCAATTTCCACGGTATTCTTGGTCCTCAGAGATCTGGGCTACAGCAACTTGGCACAAATGCCACTGGAATGGACAAAGCTGGCTAGGAATTTCTACTTCTTAGGTGTGGGAGACCCTCGGAGGGGGGAGCAAGAAGGGCTGTGCAGCTTCCCCTTCCCCAGAGATCTCGAGGCCCAAGATTGCCCACCTGTCAAACTGGGGCAAGGGCCTGGGCTTCCTGGAGGGAGAAGGAAGGCAAGGGTGAGCTCTTGAAGCCCAGCCTAATTCAAGAGATTTCCAAGCAAAGGACTGTGAGCCCAACTGCAGCCCCAGAGTTAGAATGGACAGGTCTGTCGGGGTGGAAGGGGAGATGGTGTAGGGTTGGTATTTCACCAGCCCCTTCTCCCACACTGCTTAGAAGCCTCCACAGGGAAGTGAAGTCATTAGACAACATGTTTAACATCACAGGGAGATGCAGGTGAGACAGGATGCCAGTGGAGGTGGGCTCATGGTCTGCCCTGGGCCTCTGCCTGAAGAGGCTATTAGGAAGTGTGTTCTCTGCCCCTTAGTCAGGGCAGCACTGGTATGTCCAGGAGAGCCCCCCTCCACTGGCCTCATCCAGCCCCACCCGATTCTGACCTGGCTGGGACAGCTGTGGTCCTCCAAGTGGGACAATCTCCTCAGGGAATGAGAAAATGGAGACCGCATCCCAGCTCCATCCCTTACTTCCTGCATGACCTTTGCTAAGTTGCAGAGCCACCTGAGCATCTGTTTCCTTGTTTAGGAAGAGGCAGTAATAATGCCTACCTTGTGGGGCTATTTGGAAGATGAAATGAGATAATGTGTGGAAGGCACCCAACTTTGTGTCTGAAGGACAATGGGGCTGGGTATGGTTTTCCAAGGGCCAGATCATGCCGTCCATGCTCAAGTACTGAGCACTTGATGGCAGGGACAAGGCTTACTCATCTCTGTGCTCTCAATGCCTGGCACAGTGCCCAGGATGTCCTGGAGTATCCAATAATGAATTCAATTTGACAAGTCAGAAGGTCATGGAGAAGAAAGCATCTGACAAGTCCTGTCTGTGACCTTAGAAGGGCAAGGACCTGAGTCCCCCCTCCCCCAACCCCCATCCAGGTCTCAATGTCCCTCAGAGCTTCCTCTTCACCTCACTTCTCTTAGGCCAAGGCCCATCCTGAGAATGCGACACTCGGGTGCATTGCATTGGCATGCTCTGCTCTTACCTGGTTAGGTTTCACAACAGTTGCATCTGACCCCAAAGGCTCTGCACACTGTCCTGACATACTGCCCGGCTATGACCCTCCTGCCACCCCACCTCCTCACTCACCTGGTTTCCAGATAATATATAGGATATGCAATAAAATTTTAATTTCAGACATACTTATACCAAAACATGATTTATTGCTTACCTGGAATTTGAATTTAACTGGGCATCCTATATTTTTACTTGCTGAATCTGGCAACCCTACCCAGGCAGTTGTCTTTCTGCCAACCATGGTCTTTTCTTCCTCCACACCTGTCTTCCAGCCCACCAGAACCTAAATGACCTCAGCATCTGAGACCATTCATTCATTTATTCATTCACTCATTCAACACATTTTTAGTGCACGTTTACCAATGCTAAGGCCTCTGCTAAGCACTGCGGGTACAATGGTGAAAACATCAGACGTAGACCTTTCCCTCATGGAGCTTAAGTTCTGGAGTGAATGGCGAAAGTGAAAGTAAAGAAATAAAACTATTTACAAACTGTAATCAGAGCCATTATGAAAATAGACTAAATAGAGGACCGACACAGAAATTAGAGTGTGAAATGGTTGGGAGAGGGCAGTGAGGAGAACCCCTCTGTGGAGATGACACTCAGGCTGACCTGAAGGATGAGAATGGGACCATGGGACCGGCTGTGCTTGTGTGGAGGGGGGAAAGGTTAGGGGAAGGGGGGGTCCTAGGCCTGTGGCAGGAAAAGAACTCTGACTAGTAGGAACTGAGAGAAGACCTGAGCACCTGGCCAGTGGAAAGGGGCAGAAGATGAAGCTGGGAAAATGGGAAAAGTCCAGAATTACTCAGGGCCTCATAGGCTACCGTAATGTTCTGGACACACACACACTCACACTCACATGCACACTCACACATGGGCACACTGAAAGGCTTCAGGAGGAAGGGTGTTATGACTGAATGCTATTGAAAAGACAATTCTTACTGCTTCCTGGATATTGCAATACAGAAGCCGCGAGTCGGAAGCAGGTGGACAGGTTGTGTGGCCACTGCAGAGTCCAGGCAAAGGACGGCTTAGCAAAAACTAAGTGGTTTTTTTCTAGGCGGCGGTGGCCGTCGAGAGCTATGGTGGACTTACAGGTACATGCTGGTGGTGGGATATGGTGGACTGGACATTACATTGGATGTGAAAGGTAAGAAGGCGTCAAGGACCACAGTCCTCAGCTGCTAGGAAGACGGAAGTGAGCCGGGCAAGGCTGGGGTAACAGGGTGAGAATCCAGAGTTCTCATCTGGACACACTAAGCTCGAAATGTCTGAGAGGCCTCCAGGGGCAGCGTCCAGCGGGAACTGTTTCTGGGCATCAGAGCTCAAAGAGGAAGCAGGGGCTTGCTACCACATGGATGGTGTCTAAACCACGGAAACGCAGAGGGAGGAGAAGGCCAGGACCAAGTCCAAGGAGCACCGGCTTTTAGGTCACTTTGAAGAGGAAGCCCAAGGAGGAGCTGCCAGCGAGGCAGGGAGAAACCTGTGGGGAGAGCGAGGGACCTGAGGAGCTGCGGAGGGAGGGGCAGGCAAGGCAGAGAGGTGTCCCTCCACATGACCAGGTTAAGACAAACAGCTGCAGTGGAGCAATGGCCTGCATGGCGGCCAGACCGCAGCGGGTTGAAGAGAGAATGGCCGAGGAGGGAACAGAGGCAGCAAGTGCCCCCTGTCCATGAGGAGGGTGGCTGTGGAAGGGTCAGAGCAATGGGGCTGGCCTGTGGGCGGGTCTTAGAGAGGGATATTTTTAAGGATGGGAGGGAGAGCACGCATGCTGATGGGAGTGGTCCAGGAGGCGGTGGGAGGGTGAAGATACGAAGGAGAGTGGGGCAGCCCTCTCCATCAGATGCCCCCGGCCTGCCCACCATAAATGAAGGGCCCCTGCCTTGGACTGGACCCAGGCCTGGGCCCTGGCCCCAGCGTGGATTGGCCGGGGGAATGCCAAGCTCTGGCTCATGTGGAGAAAGCCATGGAGGGGAGGACCTGCCTTCGCTCTGGAAATAGAAAACCAATACTGGTAACTGAGTAACTCCTGGAGAGGAGGGCAAAGGCACTGGCAGAGTCTGAAGGAACAAAAATAACCTGTCCCGCTTGGGCGGTGAGGCAGATCGGATGTAGGGGTGTAGAGGCCTGGCCTGCAGGGGTGGCACGGCTCTTCTCAGCCTTGCTCAGCCACCGGCCACGCGTCCCAGTAGACAGAGCATCGCCAAGAAAGTTCAAGCGCTCATCCCCAGGCCGGCAAGTTCTGTTTCCTCTGCCTCATTCATCGCCACTGCCTGCTCCAGACTGCAGCTGGGTGCAGCACCCAGACAGACAGACAGATGGAGCAGGGCTCCATGGAGCCCTGGCCAGGCAGAGAAGGCCTGTGCACAAGAACCCAGAAAGGCTGCTGCCCTACCTCCCTCAACCCCACTTCCCACTCCCTCTCTGCCCACACCCACTGGCCAGTCTCAGCTCACATCCCAGCCTCCAGGAGGCAGGCCTCGACCACGCCAGCCTCTCTCAGCTGCCCCTCTCCTGAGGTCCCAAAGCTTGTGCCACACATCTGCCCTGCTCCCCCAGCACACGATGCTGGCTTTTCAACAGCATCTGCGAGCGATTGAGTGATTGGTTCGGTATCGAGTGTAAAAGCTGCCAAATGGGGATCTGGGCCTTTTTCCTTTCTGCTCTCTGGCCTTGCCTCTTGTTCTTTAGGCTCCCAGCAAAGGTGCTAAGGTTGCAGGAAGCAGAGGCACAGTGTCCCTACCCAGGTTCAGCCCCCAGGCCTGCTCTCTCCCATGGCTCCAGGGAAGGGGGCTGGGCTGCCCTCCTGAGGAGGAAAAGAAGGTGAGAGTCACTGACCTGAGAAGTTTCCATGAACTCTGGCCATGAAGGAGAAAGGGTGGTGGCACCAGAAGGCTGGGCCCTGCACAGGGGAGGGAGCAACCTCCCCTAAACTTCTAATTGGATGCCACAAAGCCTGCCCTTAGCAAGGAGACAGGCTGGGGACTGTTGCCACCATGGGCATTAGAGGAATTAGAGATGTTTGGAGCAAGGACGAAGGCAGGGGGATCCTGGCTGAGAGGAGACGGCTTGCCCACAGAGGACCACGGTCCCCGCAGGCAAGTGCAGTCTGGGTGGGTGAACTGAGCGGCGTGAGTGAGAGAAAAGGAGGAGTGACGGTCCCAGGCAGCACCAAGTTCTGTACCCCCAGCCACTGACTCAGCTCCTCCTCCTTCCCCTAAACACCTCCCTCTCAAGCTGATGGGAACAAAGGCACCGCAAATTTCCAGTTGTAAAGATTGGGAGGAACGATCGAGAACAAAGATCAAGGCTTCAGATTTTCCGTGACATTGGTGCAGGGGCGGGGGCACCATGCCTGTCTGGCACAGCCCCCATCCCCGATGCCCTCTGGGAAGCAGGAAACTGCCAGCCTGGCCATTAGCATGGCGCCTCCCCGGGTTGGCCTGGGCAGGAGGCGTGCACACTGCCAGGCCAGGCTACCTGGGCAGAGCCTCCTCAACTCGGGGCTCCTCCCAGCTCTCAGAGATCAGGCAGCCTCAGAGGCCAGGAGCTGGGAGGCAGGGGTACGCCTAGCAGATCCCCAAACCTGCAGCACTGTGCAGAGGTCAAGGGTCAGGAGGGACAGGGGCAGGGGCCCAACAGAGAGAGGATAGGAGGAGGTGTGGACTTTGGGTGGGTGGAAGTGTAGTGGTGGGTGAGGGGCAGAGATCTGGAGCCCACTTGCAAGAGGTCAAAGGGCAGCCAAGGCTGGACTGCCCCCCAGGGTGGGGCTGGCTCTGAGGAGCCAGTCTCCATGCCCCCCTAACTCCCCTTGCACCCTATTCTCGCAGCTTCTGGGAGGCTGGGGGAGCTAGGACACTGAGAGGTGAGCCCACCCAGTTAAACACGCAATGGTATACCCATTTAGTGGAGTATTCTTCAGGTGTAAAAAGTGAAATAAATCCGTGCACTGACAGGGAAGATGACCAAGGTACATTAAGTGGGGGAAAAAAATTGAAAAATGATATGTAGATTCTGCCACCATTACGTCAAAAATAAATAAACCAAATACATTTGTATATGTGTATCTAAATAATGTAGATAACTACATATTTGAATGTGCTTGAAAGCATAGAAGGATAAATGCTAAATTATTAAAAGGAATTATATCTGAGATAATTTGGACTAGAATTAGAGAGGAGACATTTTGTATTTGAATATTTATAATAAGCATGTATTATTTTATAATTAAAAAGAAAAAAGGTGGTAAGGGTTGGGGAGGTGGTTCAGAACAATCCACGTAGGTAGACAGATCGGGGCATACACGCACGGGCATGCCAGGTACACACACGTGCACACACACGTGCATACACGTACACACCAAGCACACCTGGCCCACCAAGGCGGGCACACCTGGTAAACCTGGCAAAACTTGGGCATCACCTGGCGCAGGCACATTCCCACAGTGCTGAGTCCCTGCAGCATGTGCCAGGCAGGGCCCACGGCTCTCTCTAGGTACCAGTCCTATCCCAGGTCAGCCCAGCTCCTCTTGCTCCCCCAACCTCCAATTTATCTCCCTCCCTCCACCATGCCCTGCCAGGTACTCAGAAAGCAGGATCTTCTCCAGAAAGTCAGGAGAGTCAACAATTCCTGGTGAGTGGCACCCGGCCTGGCTATGAAGATGGCCTCCCCCTTCTCTAGGGCCTTGGAGTGCCCGTCTCCAATGCTGGGGCTGTCCCGGCGTTTCCTGTGGGTTCCAGTTTCACCAAGGAACCACTCCAGGAAATTGGCCAATCCAAAATATGATCCTGGTTCTGCCACTTAGTTGTTGTCTGGCCTAGGACTAGTTATTTAACCTGTCTAAGCCTCAATTTCTTCATCTGTAAAGTGGGAATAATAAGGTTATTGTGAAACTCAAAGACAATAATATCTAAGAAACTCTAAATGCTTCGGAAGACAGAGGAGGAAATGATGATCACAAAAGTCGGGATACCAGTTCCCTATGGGTGGAGGGATGGGGTTGTGATCAGGGGAGGATACAAGGATTTCTCACGTGCTAACAATATTCTATGTCTTGACCTGAGCGGTAAAAACAGGGGTGCTTGACTTATAATTATTTATTAATCTGTACATATATATATATTTATTTTTTTTGAGACAGAGTCTCACTCTGTTGCCTGGGCTAGAGTGCCGTGGCATCAGCCAAGCTCACAGCAACCTCAAACTCCTGGGCTTAAACAATCCTTCTTCCTCAGCCTCTTGAGTAGTTGGGACTACAAGCATGCGCCACCATGCCTAGCTAATTTTTTACGTATATTTTTAGTTGTCTGGCTCATTTCTTTCTATTTTTGGTAGAGATGGGGTCTTGCTCTTGCTCGGTCTGGTCTTGAACTCCTGAGCTTAAATGATCCTCCCACCTCGGCCTCCAAGATTGCTAGGATTACAGGCGTGAGCCACCGCGCCCGGCCCCCAATTTTTGTCTTTAGCCTGAAGTTCAGATATGTGGATCTATTTACTTACTCAACATCTCTTGTTAAATGTCCGCTGGGCACCCAATCCTAATTTACACAAAACTGAGCTCCTGCTTTCCCTTTTCCCGACACCTTCCCCGCACCCTGGACCTCTTCTTCCCACAGACTTGCTCTGACTTCTAGTTGCTTATGCCAAAGTCCTTGGGTCCGTTCTTTCACAGCTATATCCGTCAGCAAATCTTTGACTATACCTTTAATAAACATCCAGAATCCGGCTGCTTTTCTCTACCTCTACAGCTTCCACACTGGCCCAGGCAACCGTCATCCCTCACCTGGAGTGTTTCAATGGTGCCCCAGCTGGCCTCATGCCTCCTGCTCTGACACCACCTCAGTCTCTCGCCTGCAGGGTACCCAGCAGCCCATGTCTTACTAATCCTAAGTCAGATTGTGCTATTCCTTGGCTCAAATCCTCCAGGGGCTCCCGTTGCACTCAAGATAAGAGCCAGAGTCTTCACTGGGACCCTCAGGGCCTGCCTGATGTGCCCCTCTGGAACCTCTCCGAGGTCATCTTCTGTGAGCCTCCCCTCCCTCACACCTGGCTTGTACTGGCTGGTCCTCAACACAGCAGGGCCTGAGCACTGGCTCTTCCCAGTGCCTCGCAAGTCCTTTCCCGATGTGTAGCCGGCCCCTCCCACTCTCTTCAGCTGTTACTCACTTGATGCCTTCTCAGTGAGCCTTGCTGGACCCTCTGTCTAGATTTTCAACCCTTTCCTATCCATACGCTGCTTCTCATTTCCCTTCCCTACTTTATTTTTTTTAACATAGCATATATTTTGTTTATCTTGTTAATCTGTCTCCCCCAACAAAGTGTAAGCTCCATGAGAGCAGATTTTTGTCTGTTTTGTTCACTGCTGCATCCCCAAACCTAAAGTGGTACCTAGAATGTGATAGGTACTTAGTATTTGAGTGACTTCATGAATCAATCAGTTTATTTTGTACCTTTTCTCTGTCAAGCCTGAGCTTGCCTCCAGGGGTACAGAGCTAAATAAGACTGATGTGCTCCTTAGGCTTTTACAGGCTACAAAGCAAGCTAATGTAAAGTAAAGGTATTTAAAAGATGAGTAGAGGTTTTTTTCCATGATTATTGTATATACTCCTTTAATTTGATTCCAAATGTAAAATCTTTGTGTGACCTTATCTTTTTCACTTACAGAGCATAACCTTGATGTAAATATAAAAGAACTCTTCAGGTGTAGTACAGGTTGAGTATCCCTTAGGATTTTGGGATATTTATATATATATAATGAGGCATCTTGGGGATGGGACCCAAGTCCAAACACTGAGTTCATTTATGCTTTATATACATCTGTACACATAGCCTGAAAATAATTTTATACAGCATTTTTTAATAATTTTGTGCATGAAACAGTTTTTGACTTCATTTTCACTTAGGTTGGGTGTGGAATTTTCCACTTGGGGTGTCATGTTGGCACTCATAAAGTTTGGGATTTTCGAGCATTTTGGATTTCAGATTTTTAAATTAGGGATGTTCAACCTGTATTAGTATTGTGGGGGTTTTTAACAGTAACTATATTTCATATGTAATGAGATTTAAGAAAGGAATTCCACTCAGTGGTATTATGACAGTTAATTAACAACAAAAATAAAGTACATAGCATTTCCAAGTTTAACATTTTTAAACTGTCTCATATTTATGCTGCATTTATTAAAAATCTTCCCACATAGGCCAGGCTTACAACTGCAATCCCAGCACTGTGGGAGGCCAAGGCAGGAGGATTGCTTGAGCTCAGGAGTTGGAGACCAGCCTGAGCAAGAGCAAGACCCTATCGCATATTTTAAACATAATATATAAATAATAAATTTTTTAAAAATCTTCCCCCATATAAGTACATTGTATTATGGTGTCTGGTTTCTTATCGCTTATAACCAGAAGTAAGTACTTTAATCACATCTGACTCTCTTCTATTCAAGTTATATCCATTTTGTCTTTTCTGAACTTTAGAAAAAACAAGGCAACTTTTTTCTCAAATTACATCCATCTGTGTGTTGCGTGTGACTGTGCGTACATAAGTATGCTACTTTACCTTTGCTTTCATATCACTTTGTTGGCTCCAGATGAGCTATGATTAGCCCCCATCGCTGCCCATTCTTCATTTTGTTCCTCATACATGCCCTTTGTTTGACCTCTCTGCCACTGCCTGCCTGGCACCTTAGCGCCTTCACCAGCGGGTGGCTGGGAGAAGGGAGACCAGGTCATAGCCCTCACTCTCATAGGCTCCCACGGGGGCTGTGTCAGGGCCGTGGCCCCTCGAGCTTTGTAGTGGGCAGCCTTTCAGAACTAGTATTTTTATTCGTTGTAAGTTTGATTAGAAAAGAAGAATCTTCTTGTAAACTTGAATTTGTATTTTGCTTCACTCCCTCAGGAGAAATCCCTCCCCGGCGTTGTGATGGCTCTCGTGTGCAACGTGTTCGACATGCTTTACCAGCTCGCCAATCTGGAGGAGCCCAGGTAAACGTAAACAAACACTTGCGAGGCTTCAAAGAAAGTTATGAAGGTTTGGGAACCGAGTAACTTTCCTCTTGAAATGTACTTTACTTGACACCCCGTACAAAATGACTTTGTTATTAAACTGTGGCTTATGTGAAAAAAATTTGTATTTGAAAAATTTTAGGATAACTCTCAGAGTACGAAAGCTTCTGCTCTTGATACCCACGGATCCGGCCATTCAGGAAGCCCTTGATCAGCTTGATTCTTTGGGAAGAAAGGTATGAGTATCTTTGATATTTATTTAGCTAGCATGGGAATTTTATGTCATAATTCAGTGACGGTACAACCTGAAATCCCATTAAGGCATTATGATGTATCTTTTCCATAGCCTATTTTCTTCTTTTGAAAAATACCTTTGCCATACATAAGTGGAGATCAGAACTTCACGTTGGCTTTTAAAGTATCTATAGAGAGTCAATAATAACATCAAATGTTAGAACTGGAAAAGCCTTTAATGCGCTTCTACTACCTCCCTTCCCCACCCCCCATGTTAGGAATCTGAGGCCTGAAGAGACAAAGTCACTTGTTCAGAATCAGACTCCAGTTCTGCTTCAGTTGAGATGTTTTTCTTCAGTCTTGATACTTCCTTGAATCTGATTGTTACTTATGTCTGAGCTGCTTATATAAATGGATTATCATTTAATTTTTTCACAAATGATTTTCAAAATTCATTTTGTTTAATTTTTAGAAGGTGCTCCTTAAGAGATTTCTATATAATGAAATTGTGTTTTATCTATAATACTGTTTAATGATGTTTTCAGAATAAATTCATTTAGGAAAAGTTTTTAGAATTAAGTTTTGTATATTACTAGTATTAGCTTTAAAAAAATTCTCAAGATTACCACTTCAGCACTCTTATAGTTTCCTTATCAATAGTTAGAAGTACAAATTTTAAACACAGAAGCAAATTAAAATGACCTGGCTAGGATTGCTTAGAACTACAGTCCTCAGTCCCTGGGCTGTGGACCAGTACCAGTCTGGGGCCTATTAGGAAACAGGCCGCACAGCAGGAGGTGAGCTGCAGGCCAGGGTGTGCAGCTTCATGACTACCCCCCGTTCGTGGAAAACTTGTATTCCATGAAATCAGTCCCAAAAGGTTGGGAACCACAGGCTTAGAATACTTCTCAAAAGCATTCATGTAGTATTTGAATATCGTTTAACAGTTAGAATTTGTATGATGAAGTGTGATGTTTTGTTAATTATCACAGAGTGATGTGCTTTTATGAAGTTAATTTTGAGAAAATTTCTTTAGTATTGAAGAGGAAAAGAATATTAGAATATGTACTGAGATCTGTTTCTCTATAATCTGTGCTTTGAAGATGTGTATTTCTTTTTTCATTCTTTTAAACTTAGAAAACATTGCTATCTGAATCGAGCTCTCAGTCTTCAAAATCTCCGTCTCTGTCTTCAAAGCAACAGCACCAGCCAAGTGCCAGTTTAATTTTAGAAAGTCTGTTTCGATCTTTTGCTCCGGGAATGTCCACCTTCAGAGTGCTTTACAACTTGGAAGTAAGAAACCTAGTTTCTTTTCATTTTATTTTGACAGATCCATTTTGGTTTATAGATTCATGCTTTCAGATGCCAGAAACAAGTAAACAGGATTCTGTTATTATGGAAAGATCTTTTAGAAGATTGTTTTTTTAAAAATAGAATATAATTTGAAACTTTTTGCCTTTGAAAATGCTTGATTTTTTTCAATTTATCCCTATATACATTGTTACACTTGTAAAATAACATCTAAATAAATAGTTAGCAAACACGACATATTAAAATGTGTCCTTACCATCCTTTAGAAGTTTTGCAAGTCTATAAAAATGAATTATTAATCTTCAGCATTCTTGATTGAAGCTATTATAAGTTATTGGTGTTAATGAAGCTTTATGAGGAGTTTATCAGGAGACACATTAATATTATTTCAAGGTTAAAAAAATGACATTGGAAGAACTTAAGTAAAAGATTATTATTGTCTTAATCCATTCAGGCTGCTATAATAAATTATCATAGAAAGCATTTATTTCTCAAGAGTTCTGGAAGCTGGGGAGTCTAAGATCAAGACACCAGCTGATTCAACGTCTGATGTTGGCTGGCTTCCTGGCTCATGGATGGCGATCTTCTCACTGTGTTCTCACTTTCAAAATACGAATTTTGTGGGGGACACAAACATTCAATCCATTGTAACTACCTCCTCCCAAATAGCTTTAAACTAATAGCTTGAGTTCAAAAGACACTCAGTAAATTGTTTACCATATATAAGTCATTGTGGTAGTAAAGGGATCAGATCTGAAAAGACAAGATACTTACTCCGCGATGTTATGAATGAGACATAGGAGATGCTGGATGTACTGAGTCTAGAAAGCAAAGCATAAGTAAACCACTGTTAGAGAGTTACCCAGGAAACAGTTCTACTCTTGGAGACTGATAGGTCAGGCCCCTGTGCCACTTTAAGTCTAGAGAAAATAAAGCCCTGAATGATTTTGCTTTGTCCTAGTAAGGTATATCCAGGCGGTTATTCATGAAAGAGTCGATATCAATGCCTAAGCACCTTAATTATTGTATCATGTTTCTTGAGTACACACAGGTCACAAGTGTTAAGAAAGTACCTGCATTTTTTCCCAAATGTTATTTCATCTGGCAGTCTAATTTGGAATATATAATTATATTCACTCATTTTCATACTCTCCTTGTTTATGTTCAAGATATGATAACATTTTATATTTGCTTTAAAGTATTTTTGTGAAAAGACATGTTGGGCTCAAATGAAAATATATTTAGCCAATATTTTTTAAATAAAGCATGTTCTTATTTAATATGGACATTTAAAAATATGTACAATACTCCAAAACAGAAAATTGCCAAGAAGTTTTTGGCCACTTTAAGCTTATAAAGTTTGCATCTTGAATTTGCTACCAGATTTGTCATTTGCTTTTGAAAGATTATCTTAAGAAAGTTAAGGTGTAATTCTTAACACCCATGTTTGAGAGCACCTAGAAAAACAGAATGGTCCAGCAGTTTGTCTAGCTTGTCATCAACTACCTAAATTATATTAAAGCCAAAGCACTATAGTAGTAAAATATCTCCATTATAATTTTAGGACTTCTGAGTAACTATGAATTCCTTTGATAGGTTGTATTTAGATACACAAAATATTTGAAAAATTTAACCCTCCCCAAAGCACCTATTTTTGCTGTCACCCAAAAGGTTAATTTCTTTGCATTTTGCTCATTAACTTACGTTTGCCCACTAGGAAACTTCAAAGTGGGTATTCCAAATACCCAATTCTCTGAAGAAACCTGTTGTCTTCACTAAATTTTCCATTAAGAACGGGAGTGTGTTCCTGTATATGAAGAGCAGTATACACTGAGAAGGCTTGGAAGAGCAGGAGTTGCCCTATCTCCCGTGTAATGTTTAGCATCCAAGGCTGGCGAGCCTGTGTCCCCAAGAGCAACCTAGGAAGAAAGCAGCTTTAACAAAAATCCCACATTAACTATCTAAACCCAGAAAGCTCATGGGTTCATAGAAGCAGATTTTAGAATGGAAGAGTATCTTGAGCTACCTATAGTTTAAAACTGAGGCAATAAGATTTTTAAAATTTTTAAAGCATAACCACTAAATAAGCAATTGTTCACTAAACACTTGTTTTATGCCAGTGCTTGCACTAAGTACCTTAAAAGCTTGTATTATCTTACTTAATCCAGTAAACTCTCTGGTAAAGGAAATACGAGCCTCATTTAGCTGAGAAAACTGAGGTAAAGGGAAAATTAGGGCTGGGCTTGGTGGCACATGCTTGTATTCCCAGCACTTTGGGAGGCCAAGGTGAGGGAATCTCACGAGGCCAGGAGTTCAAGACCAGCTTGGGCAACACAGCAAGACCCTGTCTCTACAAAAAAAAAAAACGAGAGTGGGGGGTGGTGATGGGAATTACATGCCTAAAGACTCTCAGCTATTAGGTGGTAAGACTAAAGTGTGAACTACATTTATAGTCTTATAGTATGTTTATGTGAAATTCTGTCCAACCAAAATATTCAGTTAAACTCTTCTTTAGGTAGGTATTGCAGTATCATAGAAGGGGCATGGGTATCTGAGTGAGACACATCTGGATTTGAATTCTAACCATGTGACCTTGAGTGGAGGTCACTTAATCTCCCGGGTGTCAGTCCCCTCACCTATAAAGTAAAATACATACGCTGTACTTTGTAGGTGCTCAATAAATAGGAGTTAGAGTCATTATTGGGGAACTCTTCTAACATTTTTAATATATGGGCAATTTCATAAAACTTTGGTTTGTATACTTTCAAAAGAACATACGTAGCATATCACATAAAGTTAGCTGTTCTTATCTAAGCCTGCTGGCCTGAGACTTTCACATTTGCCAGTTTCATGAAAAGAACACATCAGCTTTCTTTAGAACAGAAAGATTTTTCTTCCTAAGTAAACAGAATATGGAAAATGTGATTATTTTAATTGTGAAACATCAGTCTTCATGTACTTGTGGAAGGAGGAAGAGCATACAGCATTTAAAGAGATTCTGACTCGATTTGTCTGAATGTTTTATTTGGTAAAGGAGTAATTCCTGCTGAAAATGTTGAGATGATTAATTGTGCTTATCTGTTTCCAAGGTTCTAAGCTCCAAACTCATGCCAACAGCCGACGATGACATGGCAAGAAGCTGTGCCAAGTCCTTCTGCGAGAACTTCCTCAAAGCAGGAGGTTTGAGGTTAGAGTTTCAATATAATGTTACGTGAGTTGAAGAAAATGAAGATAGTTGCTTTAGTTAGTTTCTCCTTCAAAGCCTTGTTTCCACCCCTTGTTCCTACAAGGTATTGAAACATTATGAGAGTTATGATAAGAAGAAATGATGTCTCAGGCCTTTAGAATGTTTTACTTCATTTTGTAACTTTTGATTATTTGAAAAACTTACAGAAGTACATCTCTTTTCCCTCTGGTATTGGGGAAAATTCTCAAAAAGAGGAGAGGTGAGGAGGCTGTATCTGTTTCTTTTGAGTCCTGCATCCGTTAGAAATAAGGTGAATTTGATTCCCTGTAAATCCGTATTGCATAAGGCATTAGTGCTGGGGATGCTCAGATGAGTTGGATATCATCCCTGCCCTTGATAGGCTGTGGTTTAGCCAAGAATAACAAACGGCCAGGTAACCATACTACAAATATTAAAACAGGCATATAAAAAGTGCTTGGGAAGGGCAAGAAAATAGTGATTAAACTGGTTAAATTTGCTTAGGGTCATAGGTTAGGAAGTACTTCTCAGAAAATGACCCTTGAGCTGGGCCTTGAGAAATGAATAGAAATCCCCTAGTTCTGTAAGGAGGGAGAGGACACTGCGAGCCGGAGTGGAGGCAGGGGTGGGTGAAAGCACGAACGTTTCTTGGGAACTGCCGTTGCCTGGGGAGGCTAGAGCAAAGGATGAAAGAGAGAAATATGCAAAGAAAGGTCACATTGAGGAATTGGAACATTATCTTGTAGTCCAAGGAAAAACAGGTAGTTTGTAAGCTAAGACGTACCTAGAACAATTGCGCTGGCAGCAGTGGAGAAGAGGAACGCGAGTGGGAGAGACCGGAGGGAGGGAGCAGTGCTGAGAGCTGCAGCAGTGGTCCAGAGAAGGGGTGGTATGTCAGTGGCAGAATGGCATTTATAAGGCAAAATAGGCAAGTCTGTATGACGAGTTAGATAGGCGGTAGGGACATTCGTGAAATGGCCTGTGTCTAGCTGGGGAGAGCGGCTGAGTGGTGAGCGGTCAGTCAGTGTGGGTAGTAAACACAGAGGGAGGAGGAGTAGGGGAAGGCGAGTCCCGGGAAGGGGGTGGTTTGGATGTGGTGCTCAGGGCAAGGTGGAGAATGGCTTAGAGATTTGGGAGTGCGTAAGTAAAGCCATCGGGGCAGCATCGAGCTGTTACAGAGTAGAGTGCCCAGTGTCAAGTAGGAAGGCAGACTCAGCGCATAGAAGTCTCTGCTTTCAGAAGAGTGAGGAAGAAAGGAGGGACAGGAGGTGGAGGGAAGAGTAACTGTGAGGGGGAAGTTGCTTTTCTGCTTTGATTTTAGCTTGTAGAAGACCTGGTTCTCTTTATAGGCTGACGGGAAGGGGCCAGTGAAGGAGAAAAGAATAAAGATAAAAGAACAAAGGGCTAATTGATGAGGCTAAGTTGTACTGCAGTTGAAAGGAGGTGTGCCATGGACGGAAGAAGGATGCCACTTCCCCTGGGCAAGGAAGGTGGGGGACCGACACGAAGCCGAAAGCAGCTCCTGTGGACTGGCAGGGGAGAGGACAGATACAGGGGATGGGAAACAGGGAATGGGGGCGGAAAGGACTCCCACACAGTGTGGAAGGTCTGGCACACAGGTAGTTTTATTCTTTGCTCAACACCGTAGAGGTGTTCCTCTCAAAACTCCGTTCAGATCACTCAGCCATTTCTAGGGCTGTGATAATAAAGACATTTACTTTCGGCTTATTTGCTCATGTCAGTTGATTCACGTACCAGTCATTGCTGTAAGCACTGGGAACAGAGCAGTGGCTAGATTAGACCAAAGTCTACGTCCCCGTGAAGCTTCCAGTCTAGAGTGGGAGGCGAACAGTAAATACGTGGAAGTGTATGTCAGATGGTGATGGGAGCTGTGAGAAAAATAAAAGGGGAAAGCGGGGGTGGAGAGGGTTGTGATTTTCAGTTGGGTGACAGGGAAAAGCTGCTCTGGTGGGGTGACATTTAACAGAGACCTGAGGGAGATGAGGGAGCGAGGGAAGCTTTCCAGAGGGCCAGCCAGCAGAGACCCCAGGGGCCACCTGCGTGGTGCCTGCGGACACCCCAGGAGGCCCGTGTATTTGGGACAGAGTGAGCGAGGCAGAGGTGGGGTTAGGTAGGACCTTGGAGGCTGCATGAAGACTGCCATTTTCTGTGTAGGAAGCAGGAAGCCACTGAAGGAGTTTATGCAGAGGAGTGCCTTGATCTGACCTGTGTCTTTAGAGGATCACTCTGGTTGATCTTCTGAGAATAGATTTGGGGGGTGGAAGGTCAAAAGTAGAAGCAGGGAGAACATTTGGGAAGGTTTTATAGTAATACAGGGTGTCATGGATGTGAAAAACAGGCTTGCTTGATTGTCTGCATCAGTTCTGGGTGTATTTTTGAATTGCTAGTTTTACTAGCACCAAGATTGCAATTGTTCCGTGAATTCAAGCCGGAGTTAGTGAGAAGGGGACTGTCTGAACTCTGTCTTGGGTACCTTTTTGGCTAAGGCAGTAGTCTCATTCAAATGGACCTGGAGAGTTATAGGTATCCTAGGAAATCATTGTGATAGAAATATGCATGGTCTGTTTATATGTAAGAATCTTGTAGAAACTATGTGTAACTGGTAACACTGATAAGCAATTACATTACTGTACTTACAGAAAATTTCCTATGAAAGAAATAGAAGTCTTTAATATCCTGCCGTTGTTCTTTTCTTTTCTTCGAAGTTTGGTTGTGAATGTCATGCAGAGGGATTCCATCCCATCAGAAGTAGACTATGAAACAAGGCAGGGTGTTTATTCTATCTGCCTACAACTTGCAAGGTATGTAAATATATTGCCTTAGTTTTATAAGGCAATACTTGACTTTGTTTTTTTCCCAAAATCATATCATTTTAAATAGTATGAAATGATCTTGAATAAGTCTAGCTTTTTCTTTTTAAGATTTTTACTTGTTGGACAAACAATGCCCACATTACTAGATGAAGACCTTGCCAAAGATGGAATTGAAGCACTTTCTTCTCGCCCATTCCGAAATGTTAGCCGGCAAACAAGCAGGCAGATGTCCTTATGTGGTACCCCAGAAAAGTCATCCTACCGACAGTTGTCAGTGTCTGATAGGTCTTCTATTAGGGTTGAGGAAATCATCCCTGCTGCTCGGGTTGCAATACAAGTAAGTGATTGGTGTATTCAAAAATTATTAAGTACCTCTCATTTAAGTACCTCTCTTGAGTAGGGGGGTTCTGTGGGTATAAAAATGATTAAGACATGAATATTGCCTTCAAGAAATTTATGGTAACTAAGAAAGAGACCACTATTGCAGAAATGACTATAATTCTGGGTAGAAAGTATCAAGTGCTATAAAGCTACAAAGGCAAAACCTTTTGTGGGCCTTCTAAGTAAGTGGAATAATTTCCTTCACCTATGGATATCGTAGATGATTTTATGTTGGAGGTGGCATTTGAGCTAGGCCTTGGAGAATAGGTAGGGATTAGATAGAGGGTAAGTACTTAGAAAGTAGGAGAGAGGAAATTTGTTCAAGTGAAAAGGAGAGTATGTGCAAAATCAGAGACAAAACCAGAGCTTATATGAGAGGTCACGAGGTAGTTCATGTAGACCAAAATATGGTATATGGGAAAGGGGGAAGGTAAAAACAAAATTGGTAAAGGGTAATTTGAAGCCACAGCATGGAGATCAGAGTCAGTGTTTTACAGATAAGAGAGAGATACTGAAAGTCTTTGAATAGTCTGGTAACGTGAAAAGGCTGTCCTTCTGAATGATCTTGGAGGGAAAAGAGGCTCACAAAGTTGGGATCGGTAAGAAGCTTACAGAGGTCATCGGGTTGGGTTTAAGTACTGTCTTTTCTCATCACAATCTTTCCATACTTCTTTAGACAATGGAAGTAAGTGATTTCACTTCTACTGTGGCTTGTTTCATGAGACTGTCGTGGGCTGCGGCTGCAGGACGGCTTGACCTCGTTGGGAGTAGCCAGCCAATTAAAGAAAGTAATTCCCTGTTTCCTGCTGGAATTCGAAACAGACTCAGCAGTTCAGGTAGCGATTAAAAAGGGACTGTAATTAGAACATTGGGCAAGAAATAACTTTAAGAATTACCTGCGTGTAGGTTTATCAGAGTCACAAAGGGAGAGAGCCTTTTCTTATGCTTTTGAGCATGAATAAAAATGCTTCAAGCTAAACACTTAATATTTGTGCACATTACTATATGTTTATCATACTTCATTTAAGAAAAAAAGCATTTGCAAACACATAGAGTAAATGGGGAAACCAAATAAAGTAGCTTTTAGCTTAGCTGAGTGTAAGAGTGTCATAAAGCTGATAATTACGGCTGTCATACAAACTCATCTAGAATGCTGACCTGGAAAACAGTTCTTTTCTTGGTTTGGTGGGTTATTTTCAATTAGGTCTTTTTTATATACTATATTTCTCAGCTTAGTTTGGTTTTTCTGCTCAATCAGTGTTTTTATAAATACCTCAATAATAAAGCTTTTAAAATCATGACATACAGTAAAGTGCAAACAGTAAAAAAGTATATGGAATTTTTAGGATTTTTGTATGCATGTCACCCATGTAGATCGAGTTACAAGATATGGAATATTTCTAATATCCCAGGAAGGCTTCCTGATGCCACTAAAATTGCACTATTCTTACTGCTATCACTGGAAATTAGTTTTGCCTTGTGAACACATTTTGAGTGCCTACAAATATGTTCTATGGACAAAACAGGGTATTTCAAATATAGTGATTAAATATCTCTTGTGTCATAGACCAGCGTGTTTTATTGAAATATTTAATATCACGTGAGGATTCTGGGACATATATTAAATGGATATTAAAATAGTGTAAGGTTCCTGTAGCATCCACAGTAAAGTTCTGCTTGCCTATTTTCAGGAAGCAATTGCAGCTCTGGAAGTGAAGGAGAACCAGTAGCCCTGCATGCAGGAATCTGTGTTCGACAACAGTCTGTGTCCACCAAAGACTCACTGATTGCTGGAGAGGCTTTGTCTCTTCTTGTTACGTGCCTACAGCTTCGGAGCCAGCAACTGGGTATGCAGGAGGCTTGTTTGTGATTAATCTCTTTAGGGAAAGGCCAGGTTTCTATTAGGAATTATTTGTGTTTCTTCTGGATAAGGTCCTATTTATAGACATGAAAAAGGGGAAAAGTTGGCATGTATGTGGAGTAGGTAAGAATAATGCTCGAGTAGTTCATTCTGAAGAAGTGTTCATTGAGCACCTTCTGTATGCAAGGTTCCTCTCAGTAGTTGTTGCCAGGGCAATATGTCTGCACTCCAGGAACTTTCTGTCTAGTTGGGGAAATAACCTAAGTTATAGTATTAGAATTATCTATCAATTCCTGATAAAGACTCCAGTCTTAAAAATTGTGAAACGTGGCCAGCTATGCAGTGGCCATAGTTATTACAGTGGCTATAATCCTATCACTTTGGGAGGCCGATGTGGGAGGATCACTTGGGCCCAGGGGTCCGAAGTTTCAGTGAGCTATGATGACACCACTGCACTCCAGCCTGGGTGGCAGAGCAAGGCCCTGTCATTAAAAAAAAATTACGGCTGGGCGCGGTGGCTCATGCCTGTAGTTCTAGCACTCTGGGAGGCCGAGGCGGGCGGATAGCTCAAGGTCAGGAGTTCAAGACCAGCCTGAGCAAGAGCGAGACCCCGTCTCTACTATAAATAGAAAGAAATTAATTGGACAACTAAAAATATATGTAAAAAAATTAGCCGGGCATGGTGGCGCATGCCTGTAGTCCCAGCTACTC